>CM019701.1:637608-926239 GCA_009760885.1 Achatina immaculata | reverse complement strand
CTTCTCATTTCTTTCTTTCTTTTCATTTCTCTCTATTTCTTTCTTTCTTCTCTTTTCCTTCTTTTTTTTTGTGGCGGGGGGGGGGGAGCATTGCTGGTGATTTCATTGTATAAAGAAAATTATATATATTATATATATAATATATATATATATATATATATATTCATTCATTTGCATGTCCCTTGCGGAACTTTTTTTCCCAAACAGCTCTCCTGTAGGCCTCTCGGTTGTGAGTAAGATGGCCTGCTGCTGCGAATATATATATATATGGTTATTGTGAAACATTTCAAAACTTCTCAACGGATAAACTACGTAGCGGATCATGATTATTCTTACGCCAAGAGAAACTCGTCAAAATAAAGCCAGCGCCCAGAGCTCCCGTGGTTTGCCGCTAGGAGGTAGCAGCAGCAAATATGGCGTTCAGTAAACGTGGACAGACATTTTGTGTTTTGGAATACGCAAGAACCTCGTCTGTTGTGAGTGTGCCGCGACGATTTCGAGTAGAATTCCAGAAGGTAGCATCTGTTTTCAACAGTATCAAGAAGTGGAATGCGAAATTCCGGGGTGAAGGCTGTCTGTGCACAGCTTCTCGGCAGGGACGTCCAGGACCAAGTGAAGAAACTGTGAATCGTGTTAGAGAAGCTTACCAGCGAAGTCTCCCGCCTTTATCCCAAAATTTCGCATACAACTTCTTGATACTGTTGCAAACAGGGGCTGCCTTCTGGAATTTCGCTGGAAATTATCACCGCACAGTCACAGTGGACGAGGTTCTTGCGTATTCCAAAGCACAAAATGACTGCTCATGTTTACTGAACGCCATATTTGCTACTGCTGCCTCCTAGCGGCAAACCATCTGCGGCGAACTTATTTAAAAACTTGAAGAGTTTTCTCTCTCTCTCTCTCTCTCTCTCTCTCTCTCTCTCTGACGTAAGAATTATCATGATCAGTTACGTAATATCTAAAATGTTTCTCGGACTTATGAATAATCCTATCCTGTTATAGAATTCTTCTTTCTTGTGGCTTTTACCGACAGCTTTTTCTAATGTCAGTGACAAATGTTTCAGTGCTCAGATGGCAAGCGGGAGTTGTACAGTTTTCTCTGGATCAAGAAATGTCGCTGCGCCGCGACCTGTGACCCTCGCCGGAACTCGTTCGGACGCCGAGGCAGGGGCCGGAAGCGGGCAAGAAACCGGAAGAAAGATCTGAGCAGGCGCAGACGATTTAACTTGTAATCATTTTGCTCGTTTTTTTTTTTTTGTTGTAAATATCTTCCATCTGATGCACAGGGTGTCGGACAATAAATAGGCCAACAGAAATATGAGCTAAGCCAACAGAGGCTTTTTCTTTGGTAACGAAACTATTAATAGCATCGTTCAATGATCAAAGGATTATGGGTGCAAATTTAGCACGTAGGAAATAACGAAACTAAACTTGCGCACAGTAAAGTAACAGAGCACGTTACTGTATGATTTTCAAAACTGACAATACAGTACTGGTCTCTATCACTCAAAAGATTATGGGAAAATCTTATATATATATATATATATATATATATATATATATATATATATATATATATATATATGGAAGTTACAGTGCGAGCTTCATTAATAAAATAATGACAAAACAGTATTTACTGGACAAGGGATTCTAATGGGCACTGTTAATTTCAAAATGGGGTAACAGTCGAGAGAAAGAACAACGGGGCAAGTAGAGGACTAACAGGAGGAAAATAATTATCGAGATAACAAATCAATAACAAGGCTCATGGAAGTGCGAAAACCCAAAGAAATGGGGAAAGAAACAAACATGAAAGAGGATGGTGGTGATTAATAAAGACAACTTAGCTTCCTAACAAGTGTGGATAAAAGCACTGTATTTGTCAGACATTGAGCAAAACATTTTATACAGCAAAGACAAGCTTTGATAGGACGCTTGTGATATAGTTTAATAAAGCACAAATCTGATTAGCCAGTTTTACAGTGATGAAGATTAGTGATACGTAATACATTGCAATCACAGTGTATTCAGATAAACGATCAAAATGGCGGAAGCTGTCAGTAAACTGGTGGTGATCTTACTGGGTAAAATTCTGTGATGCATGGAGCCGAAAGTGATTGCATTAATCTATTCTAAATGCCTGTACATGACAATATGCCTTGCTGAGTTTTAATTTGTCCCTGAAATGTATATTTCAGTCACTGATGCATGTTTGAAAATTCATGTGGTTCACTTTATGCAAAGTTTGGCCTTGTTTGAAACACAATTAATGAAATGGAATATGACAAGAATTGAATGACATAGTTACTTCAGATGAAATGAACAGAAGTACAGGGTGTCCATAAATTATTCACTCAATTATATACCAAAGTATAGGAAATTAAAAAAAAAAAAAAGAAAGGTGTTTCTTGAAATTGTTTTAACCAGTGCTTCAGCGATTGTTCAGTAGGTGGATCTTTCTTGAATTCTTTCCTGAAAATGCTTAATAGTTGTCATTTTTATGGTTTTGTCACAATCCATGATAGCATGGAGTGTTGTTTTGTCACAATCCATGATAGCATGGAGTGTTGTTTTGTCACAGTCCATGAAAGTAAGGAGTGTTGTTTTGTCGCAGTCCACGATAGCATGGAGTGTTTCCAACACCATGGAACAAAATTGTGATGTCGATGATATTAATTGCATTACACTGTATTGACATTTCTTTTTCTTTTTAAATGGATGACGGTTATAAGGTGAACAATTTATGGACATCCTGTAGGGTCATGCTAATGAAAAGCTAACCAGTTCTGCTGGTTTTAATCGTCAAAAGAAAAACAACAAAAAAGGAATATTATTTTGCCCTTTGTTCTCATTTTTTTAATTTAAAGGAAGGTACAAGAAATATAAAATGCTTACATACTTTTGTCCAAGCTAGTACTCATCTTGTAGGTATGAAACGCTAGTCACACTGACACTACTTGCCTGTTGTCCTCAGTTTTAACAGGGTAGCTGTATTTAAAACACAGTATAAGTGTGCCTGGAGTTTGAGCAGAGCACGCTGATGATTTCTGAGATAGTTTTCATATTTCATTGGATGTTCTGTTACCAAAACTAGTCACGTGTGCAAAAGCATGCTATCTGGTGATGTATTTATATACTTAGGACTGTTTCACGGTGTAGCATAATCACACATGAGGATTTCTATACATTTTCATGGTTTAGTATAATTAAATGTGAGGATTTCTATACATTTTTGCAGTTTAGTATCATCATATGTGAGGATTCTATACATTTTCATGGTTTAGTATAATTAAATGTGAGGATTTCTATACATTTTTGCAGTTTAGTATCATCATATGTGAGGATTTCTATACATTTTCATGGTTTAGTATAATTAAATGTGAGGATTTCTATACATTTTTGCAGTTTAGTATCATCATATGTGAGGATTTCTATACATTTTCATGGTTTAGTATAATTAAATGTGAGGATTTCTATACATTTTCATGGTTTAGCATAATCATATGTGAGGATTTTTATACATTTTCATGGTTTAGTATAATTAAATGTGAGGATTTCTATACATTTTCATGGTTTAGCATAATCATATGTGAGGATTTCTATACATTTTTGCAGTTTAGTATCATCATATGTGAGGATTTCTATACATTTTCATGGTTTAGCATAATCATATGTGAGGATTTCTATACATTTTTGCAGTTTATTGTCATCATATGTGAGGATTTCTTTACATTTTCATGGTTTATGATAATCATACACAAGAGTTTCTGTACATTTTCACAGTTTAGTGTAGGGCTAATTAACCATGAGGATTTCTGTATGTTTCCATGGCTTACTTTAATCACATGTTAGGATTTCTGTACATTTTCACAGTTTAGCCTAGGTCTAATTATGTGTAAGGATTTATATACATTTTCACCATCCAGAGTAAGTGATACTGACCACATCACACTTTCATTTGCTTAAGGTCATGGAAATACAGGTCTCACACCATATCACTAGTATGTCTTAATGACATGGAAATGGAAATTGTACTTTTTTTTTTTAACAACGGGAAGGAATAGTAACAAAAACTGATATAGCATGTATCAAACAAATCATGAAATGTAAAAATAATATTGGCTGAAGAAAGCCGTCAAGATCTGTTGTTATACCATCAAAAGAGACAAAACATGAAAACCTGGACACAACTGGCAATTCCAGGGCCCCGAGATCGGTTACTATCAGGTATCCTATCCAGAACCCCAAGGATACAACCCCAGCTTTCATCCTACCCCCTACCCCATGCCCCTCATTAGGCCTGGAGAAATCTTTGTTAAATGAAAGTCATTTGGAACAAGTACAAAGTGACAAATTTACTTCCTTAAACAGAAACATTGTACCTGATTTAAGGTACAAAAACTGATATTGCATGTACCAAACAAATCATGAAATGCCAGTGACAATTGACCCAGCTACAGATATAAATATTTTGGCACATTTGTGCCAGGAAAGTGCCCCTGATAATGGTGGCTTCCAAGATACTGAAATCTCTACCAGACATGAGGTACCAACCACGGCTGGTGCAGATATTCTGATTTATGGCCGAGGTTCTTGCGGGGAAATTTTAACTCTCTGTAATTACCCAGTCTCACTAGTTAAAGTTTCATCTACCTACAAGAAATGGTGTAGACCAGTGGTTTCCCACTTATAATATTACTGTAGTCTACAACTTACATGATGCTGGAAAGATGGTCCTTGGATGTAAAATAGTTGAGAACCACTAGTCGAAAGACCAGAATATATGATCATTTTGTATGCAAGATTAGATTTCACAAAAGAAAACAAAAACCGAAGCTTGGATCTGTTTTTATCATAGTTGTATTATGTATATAACTTCTTGTATATGCATTTTGTACATATGACGATAGGATGCAGTTACAAATGCATCTTTATAAGAGTGTTTTGGAACTTAGTATTTGTTCATGTATATTGTGACTGTAATGATAAGGATTGAGAATTATTGCACAGAGAACATTGTCTTCAGTATCATCAGACAGTCAGATCATGTTGGCCATTTAGATCAGGGATCAGGGGTTTTCAAATATTTGTTTTATGAAATTCCTACAGGTCACAATCAGTCACTGTCAGGGGAAAATCTTTGGTTTTATCTTACTTATAACTGAAGAGAATCTTGCAAGAACATTATCATTTTCTTTTTCTTTTTGACGTTTCCTCTCTTTCATCGTGTCCAATTCTTGCTTTCTCATTTTGGATCATTCTTTCTCTGGAATAGTTTTCCTTTTCTCTTTCATCCAGCTCTATAAATTTTTTCCTGCCTTTATCAGAGAGTTCTACATTCATAAGATTTGTTACCGATATTAACTACAATCTTCCACTTTTTTTCTGTTATCAATGAAGGTTAATTTTTTCTTGGAAACCATTACTGTATGAGTCTGATCATTTCATTTTAAATCTCAGAATTTGTCCTTACCAGAATAGCAAGCACCTGCTTTCAAACAAACACAAGCAAAGGCCTTACCTATGGGACATACATATCATTTGTATTCATACAATAATACAGTCATTGCCAAGCTCTTTTGAGTGTGACCCTAAACCAGCAGCGGTATTTGACCCATGACCAATGAAAAAAATAAAAGGAGAGAAATATTGAAACTAAACAAAAAATATTTCATATGTGTAATTGTTGATGTTTTGATATTTAGGTTTGGAAACCTAAATTGCTAGGATTTCCCCAAAATCCTGTTTTTTTTTTTTAAAACATTTTATTTAACTTTAAAATTTTTTATTTATTTATTTTTGTATCCACTTTTCATATCTCCTCATGACCCTACCTCAGACACCCCCCCCCCTCCCCCCAAACCCCTTAAACCCTGATTTAGATCATAACCTCAGGTCAGGAACCATGATATAGTAACACACAAATAATTATTATATGAGTATACCATGCGTGAAGCCACTGCAGTAAAGCTGTGATAACAAAATGCATAAGCTAGGAAAAAAAGTAGGAACAGCTTTATTACAAGCTTTATTATTTATTGTAATTCACAAGCACACAGTTGTCACGTTTCAGCGTAAGCCTTAATCATACAAAACTAAATTGTACTTCTGAACACAGCCTCTTACAAGTCACAGCTAAGTTCTCCAATCATTTTATTTTATTCTAACTTTTTTTTTTTCCATTCCTGTTTTTTTTTACATATCATTCATGTGAATTTATATTTTTTCTTCTCTCTCTATTTCATCGTCCTGTGTGTTTTTGTATGATTCAGACGAAACATCAAAACTGTGTGCTCCTTAATTAATAAAGCTACTCCGATTTTTGTCCTAGTTTATACATTTAGGAACCATAATCCAGTGAATTTCATGTTTTTTTTTATTTCACTACAGGAAGTTTAGACAACGGGGGAAAAAGGCAGATACCTTGCAGTGACTTTATGTAAATTTATATAAACATTTCTGTTCTTATTCCATTTCCCTGTAACTTCAAGCAGAATTTTCACAGCAACTGATGTGGTAAAGGTGTTGAATCAGAAGTATGATGTTGGATGGGGAGTGGGTTACAGGGGCTACTTTTGCTGCCTCAGAACGAAGCTTAAAGGTGAGAAAAGGTGGTCTGCTTCTAAGACAGACTCCGTCATCAGAGGTACTGTAGTGACCCCTTCTCTGTTAGGCTGGGCCCATTGCTTGTGGCAGCAGTGAGTTTGTCAGCTATGACTCACCGAGACTTTGGGTTGCTGAATGCTGTACTACTAGCATCTTCACACACACATACCCCACACATTTACATATGCTTCCTGCTAATTATAACAGACACAGACATATTTATAGCCCATCCACACGTGTAATCTACACAGATTACATGTGTATGTAGAATATGGTGATGAATGTTCTGTTATTATGCTAACAGAAATCAAGCAGCAGGCGCGCACACACGCACGGATGCACACGCACACACACACATTCATTCTTAATCTTTGCATTGTACTTTGATGTAAGTTCTCATAATTCATATTGTTTTTTTTTTAATCTTAAAAGATTCATTATCATCATTTTCATCACATTTTTTTTCTTCATTTCTTTCTCCTCCGTTGAATTTTCCCCTTTTCTCCTCTCCATGTCGTAAGCATAAAATCAAACAGTATTTCCACTCTGCTGAAGTAACCACAGCAACACCAGCTCAGCGTATTACTTATTAATGATTAACAAAAAATAAGATAGAATTGTGCTTAATATGTTGCTGTTGGTTAAATCTTTGAATGGCAGAAATTTATTGTAAAGTTGTAATAATTATATGGGATTTATTTGATAGTTGTACACTTGATTTGTATGATAGTTTTGTTGATTGTAAGAGAGTTTCTTGATGAGTGCTTTGTTTATGTGAATTTTTTGTTTTTGTTTTTGTTTTTAAATTCTGCTCAGTGATTTTGCTGTGCATGATTAAGTGATTAATTTGATGTAACTTGACTTGATGATCAAAATTCATCAGGTGAAGTTGATGTTGCAGGAGATAATGCTGAATGTTAAGCTTGTTGTGGGGATGATATATGACTGCTCAAATGTATTTTAGATGCTCCATTGATTGTACTTGATTTGTTTAATAGATTGTGTTCATTAGATAAAAGTATTATTGTTGTCATTTGTGATATTTGCTGTTCTTTATTACATTACTTTATGTGTCATGCAGGATAGCAATTGCCAATCATACTTCTTAATTATTGTCAATCTTTGGTGTTTGTTTCAAATACTTTTCTTTGGTTAGTCCACTGAGATATTTTTCTCTTGGCCTCGATCTCCTTTTCTTTACTCTTGAATTCTGCTCCTTGTACCTATCTGAAGAAACAAATTTAAACATCAACAAACATGTCTCTTATAAGATGTATAATTATACATCAGATCTTGTGTTATACAGTCAGTTCTGATGCAGCCAAATTAACGGCAGAGCTGTTTCAGTGCCAGTCAAGTTGATTGTATGAGATTTTACGCAATCAAATGAACTGGCACTGAAGATCATCAGTCTGATGTGTCTGGTTTTGAATTCTACTGCTTGATATGCTGCAGAATAAGAATAAGAAGATGATGATGATGATGATATCTCATACAATCAGTCTGACTTCCAGTGAAACAGTTGTGCCATTAATTTGAGTCATTTAAATCTATAAGAGACAGATGATGACTTGATCTTATAGAATTCACTTTGTTATCACATTCATTAATTTTACCTCGACAACAACAACACTTTCCCGTACTCTGAGGTAAACATTCACTACCACGTGACTTCTTGTGTCTCGAAAATTCTGCCTGTTTAAACAAACTCAGTGAAAATCGCCCAATAACTTTTTAACTATGAAAATAACAAGGGGAATAACCCTTTTAAAAGTATCAACAGGGGAAGCAATATTGAAAAAATCAATATACTGTTACATGCAGAGATTACATTAAGAGCACAAGATGAACTATAAATCCTGACAGAAAAAGTGTCATCTGTTGCTGTTTACTGAAAAATATATCAAGGTGGACTTCAGTACAACTATAAGCTTGCCTGGAACTTCAGTGCAACTGTTAGCTTGCCTGGACGCTTCAGTGCAACTGTTAGCTTGCCTGGACAGCAAGGGTAACTAATTAAGGAATTTAGCTGAGTGGTCAGGTGCTCGGTTTGCTAATCCAGTGGTACTGAGTTCAGTCCCAGTAGTGGGATTTTTTCTGGTACACGCCAAAAAGCCCCAAGGTTCACCCAGCCTCTAAAAATGGGTATCAGAGAAATCTTGGAAGGTAAAGCGGCCAGGCATGATACTTACCACATCACACTTTCACGTGTCGAAGGTCATGGAAATACAGGCCTAACACCATATTTCCCAATGTGCCTTAATGCCATGGAAATGGGAATTTTACCTAATAAATCTGTGATAAACATGATAAATCTGAACAGTCATCTCTATTTTCTATCATGATAAACATGAAACCAGAACAATCAAAAATACTTATCATGTTTATTTAAAATCATGATAAATCATACATCTCAGCAATCAACTTTATTCAGCATCATTTTAAATACTATATTTTTAATGACAAACAGAAATCTAAATATCTTCAATAATTACATATACTTTGCATACATTATACAAGACTGCCTGATTGATTACACAAAAAGTTCAAACAGACATGGATGAAAGTTCATGTAAGTAAAGACCCCTGAATGTACATTTAGCACCATGCTAGATCCTCAAACACCATAAGAAATAACATCTTGTTGGCAGAGATGCAGATGAAGCCACTGACAGCAATTATTGAGGAAAGACGCTGGCGATGGTTGGGACATGTGCTCCGAATGACTGACAACTCACTACCAAAAACAACACTAAGATGGACACCACAATGGAACAGAAGTAAGGGTAGACCAAAAGAGACATGGAGAAGAACAACAGAGAGGATGTTGAGCAATAGAGAGCTCACCTGAGCAAGAGCAGGAAAAAAAAAGGCAAAGGACAGGCATTTGTGGAAAACCCTTGCGGAAGCCGCATGTGCCCTGGGCACTTAAGTTTCAGAGAGAGAGAGAGAGAGATCTTCCTTTATGACAGCAACGTGATCAATTAAAACTTTCCATCGGCAGCTTCAGATAACAAACATATAAAAATGACAAAAGCTTATTAGTTTAATGTTAGCAACACCAGGAAGAAGAGTTTTAGAAGTAATAACTGATACATGTCTAAGTTATAACATGTGCAACAGTTTAAAGTTACAATATCAGAGATATGAGTGAGAATCTAATGTGGTGGGCAAGGAAAATTATGAGTGAATCTAATGTAGAGGATAAGTAAATATGACTGAATCTAAAGTGGAGGATAAGTAAGATATGAATGAATCTAAAGTGGAGGATAAGTAAGATATGAGTGAATCTAAAGTGGAGGATAATTAAGATATGAGTGAATCTAGAATGGAGGATAAGTAAGATATGAGTGAACCTAAAGTGGAGGATAAGTAAGATATGAGTGAATCTAAAGTGGAGGATAAGTAAGATATGAGTGAATCTAGAATGGAGGATAAGTAAGATATGAGTGAATCTAAAGTGGAGGACAAGATATGAGTGAATCTAAAGTGGATAATAAGGAAATTAACTGGGACAATTAGATAACATTTTTGCTGTAAAATGCTGAAGAATGTATTTAGATGTGATACAGTTTTACAAAAGGTACTTTCCATCAACAAATTTTTTTTTTAAATGTGTAAAGAAAAAATTACAGAGGCTTAGATGCATTTCCTTTGAATTGTTGAATTTTTCTGATTTTAAATTCAATTCTTTGTTATTAAGTAAAGGCATTAGTTAACAGGCATAAAATCCCTTGATGAGGTTGAAAGACTCGTCGAAGATAGGAAAAATTGGCGAACCACCTTGCAAGCCCTATGTGACATTTAATGGCACGGGAAGGATATAAAATAAGAAGTAAAGGCATGGTAGGTAAAGGTAACTCTGTCATACCTTAGAGGCACATAGAGATATGGTGTTAGTGGCCATATTTTCCTTGACCTGTTGGCACACTAGAGGGCGATGTTGTCAGCATTACAGCCAGCCACCTTTCCATTCTCAATTCCAGAGGAAGTCAGATATCCACTGGGTGACTGGATGCCTCTGGCTGGATTCAACCCCCCCCCCCCTCAACTTTTGCCATGAGAGACTAGTGCACTAACCACTTCACCACTCTGACACCCATTACTGAATAATAAAGCCCATATAAGGTAAAGGTAACCCTGTCGTGCCTTAGAGGCACATAGGGATATGATGTTAGTGCTCATATTTTCCTTAGAGGCACACAAGGATATGGTGTTAGTGCCCATATTTTCCTTATAAATGCTGAAAAAATTATCCAAAGCCATGTAAAAAGTATGTATGAAAGTGCAAATCCATCAGAAATTTTTTTTCCATGTAAAAGATGCAGAATGATTTTAACTATATTAGGGAAACATGGTGGCCTTGACAGTTGAGTGGCTAGGCACTCGATTTATTAATCTGATCGTTCCAGGCTCGGTTCCAGCAGTGGGATTTTTACTGGTACACACCAAAAAAAAAAAAGGCCCCAGGGTCGACCCAGCTTCTAAAAATGGGTACCAGAGAAATCAGGAAGGTAAATGCGGCCAGGCTGACACTGACCGCATCACACTTTCATGTGCCGAAGGTCATAGAAATACAGGCCTAACACCGTATCTCGTAATATGCCTTAATGGCATGGAAATGGGAATTTTACCTAGGGAAGTATAATTAACTCTTTGTGTATTCGGACACGCGTCCTGCATGGTTGTATCCCTGTTACTATACACTTATAGACGCGCAGCGCGATGATGGTTTGTAGCTCTCTAATTTTGAAAATAATCAAAGTATCTTAAAACCAGCAGTTGACTTCCTTCCAGCCGCGTGGTAACTAAACAAAGAGAGCATTGAGAGAGAGATTCTGTCTTTATTTAAAGCCAGTTTTTCAAAGTTTATCGCTAGGCCTTTGTTTATCAACAAATATGGCTTCCAGTGCTAGTTTCTTTCGTCCAGAGCAGCATATTTCTGCATTACAAGCTCAGAATTTAATTTAAAATTGTCTAGACTGTGGTGTAGAGAATGTAGTAGTAGAGATTGTGAATTTTCGGACCCACATGGCGCTGATTCAAAAAATCTTTTGTTTATTTTTTTGGCCCAGCAGCAAAATGTGTTAGAAGGGTAGCTGGTGATACTACTTCTCAGCTTTTTGCTAGTACTAGCTGTAATATCACAGTAAGTAATGCTGGAGATTGTGTCATTTAAAAAATTAAATGTTGTAGAATGCTTCAAATTAAAAAAAAAACCAAAACCAAAACACAATGGCCTGTTTTCTGGTATATATTAGTCAACGCCCGCCCACTTGTTTTCATGTAAATATTACCTACCCACTTGGTGTTTTTAGTTTGCTGTGAATGCATAACTAGTGCATATTTTCATGTAAATTTTGGAAGATATGTGAAGAAAAGGTGTTTGTGTACATTTTTATTCATTATGGAATTATATGACCAACTACAGTGGATTAACTTGATGGGTAAGTGACAAAAAATTTATTTTATTCCTTCATTTTCCATTCTTTCTTCTCAGTTCTTAGCTCTTTTTTTTGGTTGTATACTAACAAAATGTAAAAAATTTTATTTGAAAAACAAAATACATTTTTTCTTCTTCAAAGTAAGGTATAATACTTCATACTACAGATCAGATTATGCCTTTGTTATTCTTTTAAATGTGACAACCATCCCATTTCACATTGTGAAATTTACCCCCCTTGGTCTTTTGAGAGAAACACCCCCAGCAGACAAAGAGTTAAATGGGCCATGCTGTTATGGACAAAACTATGTAAGCCAGGACCAAAAACATATTTTTTAAAACAATTTTTTTGCAAACTGACTCCATTGAAATCAATTTCACACAGAAAAGACTTATTTTTCACATCTCGTAGTTTTCTTCAAAATGTCCTTTGGGTCAATTACCACCGTACTTAGAATGCAGAAAAAAGTAACATTTTGTCAAATTGAGTAACAAATATTGTTTTAGTTTACAATTTTATGTTTAAATGCTTTCAGTTAAAATGCTGTGCAATTTCCGCAACTTATGGCATGATTAAGTTTATACACAACAATTTCCTCCGATTATTGTCTCTTCTAATACTTTCTTCTCTTCTAAAATTCTCTCTATTATTACTCTCCATCCTATCATTCTTTCTTCTATCACTCTTTTTTCTATCACGCTTTCTTCTATCACTCTTTCTTATGTTGCTTTCTCTCTTCTATTCACTTTTTTCAAAAAATGATACATTAGAGAGAGTGATGTAAGAGAGAGAGAAGTGATTAAAAAAAAGGTGGAATATAAGACAAAGATTGAAAATTATGATGATGATTAATATTGTTATTTTCAATCTTTCTCCTATATTTCATTCAGTTCTGTCACTTCCCTCTTTTACATCACTCTCTCTGCTTTATCAACCCCTCTCTTATAACTCTTTTCTTCAATCACTCCCTCTTATATCATTCTCTCTCTTCTATCATTAAGCCTGTTCATGTGGATATCACCATTTGTGACATGCCCCTCCATTTCTGCTGGTTTGTACCTTCCACGTGTCTTCCTCCTCCTCCTCAACAGCCAGACCGCCACTACAATAAGAATGATGATGATGATTATGCTGATGATAATCAACGCTATCACTGCTCCCTCACTGAGGCCCGATTGATCTGCTGACTGCGGCTCTGCTGCCGCTGATTCACAGAATTTTCCTGCAGATAAAAATTGTTCAAATTCTGGTTAAGGATTATAAAGGTTACTGAATATTGAAATGTTGCTGTAAAAAAAGAAGATATGAAGCAATTCTCGCTATCGAAATGTGCAGAATATTCCTGCTATTCCTGGAACATGCAGTTGTGTAAATATGTCTGAAAACAGCAGGTTGTTACAGAATCATGGTTGAAAACAGGCTGTTATATAACCATGGCTGAAAGCAGGATGTTATATAACCATGACTGAAAGCAGGATGTTATATAACCATGGCTGAAAACAGGATGTTATATAACCATGGCTGAAAACAGGATGTTATATAACCATGGCTAAAAACAAACTGTTACAGAATCATGGTTGAAAACAGGCTGTTGTAGAATCATTGCTGAAAACAGGCTGTTATATAACCATGATTGAAAACAAGCTGTTACAGAATCATGGTTTAAAACAGCCTGTTGTATAACCATGGCTGAAAACAAGCTGTTACAGAATCATGGTTGACAACAGGCTGTTGTAGGATCATGGCTGAAAAGTTGTACACTCATAACTGAAAACAGGCTGTCATACAATCACTGCTGAAAACAGGCTATTGTATAATATGACTGAAAACAGGCTGTTGTACAATCCTCTCTGAAAACAGGCTGTTGTGTATGACTAAAAACAGGCTGCTGTACAATTGTGGCTGAAAACAGGCTGTTGTACAGTTATGGATAAAAACAGGCTGTTGTACAGTCATGGCTGAAAATGAACTGTTATGTAGCCATGGCTACATAAGCAGGCACGGACCAACTGGCGGTAGACTCAGAGAGCGAGGTGAGGTAGTAGGTGGCTCTACTACTCCTATAAAGTGCCTCAGGTGCTCAGTGAAGGGAATACCAGGCGGGTCAGAGGCGCCTTAAAACCTCTCGCTCCCGCTGCCTTGCGGGTAGGACAGGGAGTCCAAAGGCTAGCGGAGAGTCCGTACACAAACCGACAGAAGGCAACGGGAAACCACTGTTGTAATTCCCAAGAATAGTTATGCTTAAACAGAATAGGCCAAGCAAAGACTGCATTTCAGAGAATGAGAAACATATTAATCAACACATCCTTATCAATGAATGTTAGAAAACGAGTCCTAAAATGCTATATTGAACCTATCTTGTTATATGGAAGTGAATCATGGACAATAGGCAAGTCTGCACAAAAATCATTGGAAGCAGCAGAAATGTGGTTTATTAGAAGAATGTTGCGAATCCCCTGGACAGCAAAAATAACTAATGAAGAATGTAGGAGAAGAGCTGGAGAGACAAAAAACCTTGTCAAAAAGATAAGAGAGAGACAATGTACTTTCATAGGACATGCAATGAGAAGAGGGGGCATTGAAAATATTATAACAACAGGAAAAATAGAAGGAAGAAGATCAAGAGGAAGACCAAGAGAAATGATACTGGACAGTCTGACGGGATGGTGTGAGAGGAGATCACCAACTGAGCTGATGGCCTGCATGAAGGATCGTGTACTCTGGAGAAGCATAATAGCCAACGCCAGTCGGCACAGCAGATGATGATGATGATGATGATGTAGCCATGTCTGAAAACTGCTGTGTTGTGTAAATATGGCTGAAAACAGGCCATTTTGTACATGACTGAATGCAATCTGTTGTACAACAAGGCTGAAAACAGACCAATGGCAGAAAACATGTTGTGTAACAACAAACTGTTATCATACAAGATGGTGTCTAGAGGGACATGGACTGGAGTGTCTCAGTAAAGTAACTGCAGGACACAACCCCAAAACTGAAAAAAGAAAAAACAGGTTTTACTTAATCTTGTGACTTGCATGAAGTGTCAACTTTCTGACACATTATCATACATGTCACAGAATAAGTAAAACTTGGTGTTTTCGTTTCTTCCATTCTTATTTGATATAAATCACTCATGTACATTTAGCTTTTCTTTCATTTTTCTATTTCTTTTTTTGTCCTGTACATTTTTGTATTATACTAAATTGATGACAACTGACAAAACAAATAAGGCAGCTGAGATATTTATCAATGAGGAAAAATTGGAAGAAGTGGAGAGTTTTGAATATCTTGGATCATTAATAACTATTACTGGAGATACAATGAGGGAAATTAAAAGGAGGACATCTTTCGCTCTTCAGAAAGTAAAACAACTAAATAAGCTGTGGAGTGGAATTGAAAGGATTACAAAAATAAGATTTTTAAGGGCATGCATCTTTCTCATTGCAACATATGCCTGTGAGACCTGGACACTTAACAAAACAGCTGAGAAACACATAAATGCCTTTGAATGTAAATGCTACAGAAGAGTTCCTCAAATATCATGGACACAAAAAAAGAACAAATATATCTATACTACAAGAACTTAATATTGAAGAAGGTTGGATGGTGAGGAAGATTAAACAAAGAAAAATTAAATTTTTTGGCCATATTAAGCATCATGATAATTTAGAAAAGACAGTCTTGGAACGGTACATGATGGGAAAAAGAAAGAGAGGAAGACCAAGGCGAAGATGGCTGCAAGACATCGTCGATGATCTGCAAATGGATGCATCAGCAACAGGCCATCTTGCTCACAACTGAGAGGCCTACAGGAGTGCTGTTAGGAAGGCAAAGTTCAGCAAGGGACATGCAAATGACTGACTGATGTTTTTGTATGAGTAATGCATAAATTGAAATGTTGCCAGTTGTTTGCTCTATTAATGAAGCTGGTCCTATTATTTTTTTTAAATAACCTAATTATGAATTTACTCAGTGTGCAGTTACTTTCCCTCATGTAACATTGTTCAGCAACATATCCATAGATTGCATAGCACCACCAAATCCCACTCTCACAGTCATCAGTGTCAGAATCTAATGACTACCTGTGAAGCCAGTATTGCTGCAATTGCATGCAATGGTGGTGTTGGATTCTGAACAAGTTCCATTGTTTTTGCAAGGAGGTGGTTCACATGTTGTCTGCTCAGTCTGAAGAATAAACAAAAGTTGACTTCTTGGAATGTCAGTGAGAAAGCAAAAGGACACCAAGGCTACGATATAAAAGTGAATAACTGAAAAAAATTAAAAAAATTTGAGAAAAAAAAAGTAGTTGATAATGATTCTAACTGACCTAAATAAATAGTCAGTTTCATGTGTATAAATAATAATAAAATTAGAAATGAACCAATGGACTAAAAAAAAAAAGTCTCAGTCATATGCCAGGGAAGAGTCAAGGATGCATTAATCCACACGAGAGAAATCTGCACCTTTTTGTGAGTAAAATGAAGTGAAGCTTTCTGTGAATAAAGTGAACCTTTCTATGAATAAACTGAACCTTTCTATGAATAAACTGAACTTTTATATAAGTAAAACGAACTTTTCTCTATCAGTAAAATGAACTTTATATGAGTAAATTGAACTTTTCTATGAGTATAGTGAATTTTTCTGTGAGTTTAATAAACCTTTCTATGAGTAAAATGAATCTTTTCATGAGCTAAACGAACTTTCTATGAGTAAAACAAAATATTTATTTTGTAAGTAAAATGAACCTTAATGCTGACAAGTCAAACATTTTCTGTTGAAAAAAGTGTGCTTTCCTACAGCACCTTATGGCCAGACTCAAAAGGAAAAATGAATCATGCAGTTAAAACTTGTCTCTAAACAATGACTTTTTTGTTGTTGACAGAACAACATACCTGGCAAAACCTTCCAGTGTAACCAGTTCCATTACAAACACATGTGTAGCTCCTGATACCATCAACACAATAACCACCATTTTCACACTGGTTATTAACACAATCGTCAACATTCTTGCTACAGTTCACACCTTCAAAACCTAAGTATCAGAAACAGGAGCTGTTAAATCAATTATCAACAATTATTTCACTACAGTTATATTTTCAAAACCTGCAAGTTGAATATGAATAGGTTTAGTTCAGAAAATGAAATCTAACTTTATTTAAAATCAATACACATCTTCCAGCTTCATTAAAAAATTTGGGTCTTTTATCAGTCAGAATTACAGGACCGATGGGAACCTGCAAGAGAACTTGAAACTCTTAAAAAAAAAGAAAATATACAAAGACTTGGGCCATGTAAATTATGCACAAATGTAAACTTTACAGTTTGTGGCCACATATATAATGCAAACAAATAAACTTTATAGCCGGTGACCACATATATTGTGCATAAATATAAACTTTAAAGCTGACCACATATATTTTTCACAAATATAAACTACATAAACTTTTTAGCTCATAACCACATGTATCATGCACAAATTACAAACTTAATAGCTGTGACCATATATATCATGCACAAGTGTAAATTTTATAGCTGTGACCATATATATCATGCACAAGTGTAAATTTTATAGCTGTGACCATATATATCATGCACAGGTGTAAATTTTATAGCTGTGATCATATATATCATGCACAATTGTAAATTTTATAGCGTGACCATATATATTATGCACAAATTATAAACTTTATAGCTGTGACCACAAATATCATGCACAATTATAAACTTTATAGCTGTGACCACAAATATCATGCAAAAAACAAGGGAAGCCATCCAGGCCAGATGCAATGCATTGATTGGGTCCCCTCCCCTCTCCTTCGAGGTCCAGGAAAGAAAACTTATAACTTAAGACCATGTAAGTCATAAAAGTTTTACATTTTCACTAAAAAATTTCATGCATAAAAGAAATTCTTGTCTCTCTGACACCTTGCTGGACAATACGAAAGAGAATACATATCATGGACACAAAAATGAGGAAGTTCTGAAAGAGGCACAAGAAACAATGAAAATAATAACAAAGATCAGAAAATGACAATCCAGATTTGTGGGGCATGTTTGGAAAAGAGGCAGGCTAGAGCATCTAATGGCAACAGGGAAGAGTGAAGGCAGAAGAGACAGAGGTAGACAGAGGGAAAAGATGTTTGATGGTTTGGCATTCTGGTTTGGAAAATGGTCAGTGACAAGTCTGTTGAGATGCACAAGTGATCAAGAGTTACAGAAGGACATGATATCCTACAACTGTCAGCAGGGACCTTCAGAGAAAGAACTGTTCGCCTATTGAACGAAAGTGGGAAACAGTGGAAACATGACAGAGCTAAAGAAAGAAAATGTCACGTCTACCTTAGATACAGATATTTCTATACAGAAGAATGAAAAAAAAAACATAGGTTCTCCAACAAAATAATGTCAAAAAATTCTTGACTGCTGCTATGAAACCATCAGCAAGATCATTTTTCCATCATTTAACATAATGCTCAAATTTGCACTATGACACTACAAAAAGAATTGATTCTCATTAATAAAATTTAACATAATGCTCAAATCACCACTGTGTGACCACATAAAGAATTGAACTTTAACTTGAAAGAATGGCCATGCTCTGCTGCTGGCCTAGAGATGGGCCTCCTTGCACTCATGACACTCCCATATGTATCTGGCCTTTAACTTCAGTGCTGTTTGTATCTTACATCTTACATTCTTCCCACGCCATTTTGTCACATAGGGCTTGCATAGTTGTTTGCCAAGTTTTTCTGTTCTCGGTGAGCCTTTCCACTTCATCAAGTGATGTTATGCTCATTAAACTGGCTTCTCTTAACAATGTCCTCTTTAGAGTTTCACGTGGTCGACCACTTTTTCTTTGGCCTGTTGTGTTCCACCTGATAGCTTGTTTTGGGATTCTCTGACTATTTCTTCTCATCACATGATCGACATATGTCCATCTCCTTTTCCTGATCACCCATGATACTGTTTGTTGTTTGCTCATCTGCCTTATCTCTGCGTTGTTCTTGAATTCGTTCCACTTTATACCAAGTATTTTCCTGAGGCATTTGTTTTCAAAAGAGTCTAATTTCTTGTCTTTTTCTTTAGTTGTTTTCCAGCTTTTGCATGCATAAATGAGGGTGGATATCACATTTGAATTGAATAATCTTAATTTGGTTTTTGTGCTTATAACTTTTGAATTCCATATGTTCTCAAGATTTCTGAAGGACAATGCTGCTTTTACAATTCTAATTCTAACTTCCTTCCTAGTGTCACCATCCTGGTCTATGTAGCTGCTAAGGTATGCAAGTTGGTTTACCTCATCAACAACTGTTCCTTCTATGTATATTTTTCCTTCTTGATTAATGAGAAATTTCATTATTTTTGTTTTGTCTTTGTTAATTTCAAGACCCATTTTGCTAGCCTAGGACGATAGGGAATCTGTTTTTTCCTGCATCGATTTCGCATTGTCACTGATAAGAGTTATGTCATCTGCAAAATCAAGATCTTCTATTTGGGTCCCATGTACCCAATCAATGCCGGTTTTACCTGTACAGCATCTTTTCATTATAAAGTCTATGGCAATTCCAAAAAGCAAGGGAGGTAATATACATCTTTGTTTCACACCTGTTTCAATTTGAAACCATTCGATATATTCTTCAAGTATTATTCTTAGAGAATAATGACTGAGATATAATATATATATAATATATATATATATATATATATATATATATGTTTATATTATTATGAGATATAAAGATATTTGTGCATATATATATATATATATAATATATATATATATATATATATATATATATAATATATATATAATATATATATATATATATATATATATATATATATATATGTTTATATTATTATGAGATATAAAGATATTTGTGCATATATATATATATATATATATATATATATATATATATATATATATATATATATATATATATAATGACTGAGATATAAAGATATTTGTTGAGGTTGTTCATAAAGTGTATTGTAAATGATAGTGCCAATGGCACATTGACTGAACACAGGTCGAACAAGAATTGATTCTTTTTTTTTTCAGTTTTAACATGACACACAACTTGTCATGATGTGACCACAAAAAAGAATTAATTTTTCATTAATAAAATTTAACATAGTAAAAATAAAATTAGTAACCTTAGCTATCAATGTTGAAGAATACAGGACAATGATATGAAAGTCAGTTCTATTCAAATGTGACAACACAAAAGATGAAAACAAGATGAAAGTAGGTGAAGAAAAAGTCTGAAGTACTCACCTGTGTTATTACAACTACAGCTATAACCACCCAACTCATCAATGCATTGACCTCCATGTTCACAAGGATTCGATACACAGTCATTCTTGTTTTGGCCGCAGGTTTGACCCTCCCATTCATAGCTGCAGACACACTCAAAACTGCCTGGAATGTTGATGCAAGTCCCTGCACATAAATGCTTAAATATAGCCATTCTATTCCTTGGGAAGAACTGTGTTAAGAACACACTTATCTTAACATAGTCTTTGTGAGACAGGGAACATAGATCTGTTTGCTTAAAAACTCTGACCTACTTCTGTAGCCCAGAAACCTGTAGCAATCAATGCTAATTGTAACTGTTATTTTTGTAAAAATGTAATGTCAGGTTGGTGGACGGATGGGGACATGGAGATTGCCAGCGGGGATGAGGAAAGTCTGGTGTGAAACCAATGAATCCAGAACGTGACAAGTCTATGGGTCTTTACAACAATGGCTATCAGAATGATGTAAACAAAACAGAGCCAGCAGACTATAGGTGGCGGGGAATGGATATCACTGAGGCACTCATCGGATTCCTCATCCCAAAGTCAGAGTGTCTCTGTGGAACTGTCTCATGGCCATCTGGCCAGCCAGCATTGCATGCTGGATCTGACATGAAGAAGGAGCTTAAGTACAGCCACCAGAGGCTGGAAAACAAAGTTTTGGCCAGGCCAGACTACACCACTGTCTTCATAGCAGTCCGAGCAAGACCGCAGTCTGCCCTAGCATGGAAAGGTGCTGAAGTCGGAGGTACCCAGCCAAAAGGCGCATCACTAAAATCAGGGTACCATGCATCATCGCCAATGTGCATACAAAGAAGAAGAAGAAGCTATTCTGTGGTCACAGTTTGACTGGCATATTCTGACCACAAACTCTACCACTAAAACTCTAACCCCAAGGGAAACAATACAGCCACTGGCCTAAAGTTCAGTGGTTTTGTTCACCTCTTCTAATCAAAGAGATACAGGAACTATTGTATAAAATGTAAAGATTGTTTCTTTGTAAAAAATAAATAGAAAGAAAAGTGTCAATAAATTAATCACTTTTCTTCATCATCATCATCATCAGGTGCCGTGCCAACTGGCATTGGCTATTATGCTTCTCCAGAGTACCCGATCCTTCATGCAGGCCATCAGTTCAGTTGGTGATCTCCTCTCACACCATCCTGTCAGACTGTCCAGTATCATTTCTCTTGGTCTTCCTCTTGATCTTCTTCCTTCTATTTTTCCTGTTGTTATAATATTTTCAATGCCCCCTCTTCTCATTGCATGTCCTATGAAAGTACATTGTCTCTCTCTTATCTTTTTGACAAGATTTTTTATCTCTCCAGCTCTTCTCATACATTCTTCACTAGTTATTTTTGCTGTCCAGGGGATTTGCAACATTCTTCTAATAAACCACATTTCTGCTGCTTTTCTTAGACACAAAAAAAGAAACTAAATAAACTTCCACCCAGAATCATTTTCCAGATTATTTGTACTCCTAATTGAACAGAAGGTGTTGATATTGTAAAATGTGCAAGGATGTGAAATAAAAACAGTGACCTATTTGGTTTAAAAAAAAAAAAAAAAAAAGAATGGAGCTCATATACCCGACAAGCACTAAATGTTTTATTCTGTACAGTACTAACTGAAAAAGCATTAGAAAGCAGAGATAACTGGGACATGTAACAAGAATGGACTGCAGCCATACTCCGAAGAGACAAAGAATACACATGGAAGGAAGCGAGAGTAATTCCAAGAACAGGGATGACTGAAGAGCCTTTATCCGTGGCCTATGCTCTCAGGGGAGTGAAAGGTGATGATGATGATGATATTCTGAAGCCGTTATGAACTTGTACAAGAAAGGAGGCCACAGTGTAGACCTAGACTGAGATATAAAGATATTTGTAACCCAGACTGAGATATAAAGATATTTGTAAGTCATCAATGTGAGATTCTTCCATCAGCCATGAAGTCTGGGAAGTATGAGTCATATAGAAAGCAACTTGATCATTTGAAAGATGAAACTTGGTTTGAGGACCAAATCTGATAACAAATAAACTATATTTGCAAGTCTACAAGGAACACAAATAAGATATATTTGCAAACAGATACACAAAACTGCAGTACAGTAAAAATGTAAGTGATCTCAACGAAAGCCTTGAACAATACCAAAAAAAAAAAAGATGATGATGATAATGATGATGATTACTCTTTACTGAAGCATGAACAAAAAATATTTTGTTATCTCACCTCCATTAAAACACGAATTTTTTCCATCACACTCATTCTCATCTGTTTCACATACGGAGTCATTATAGCCAGTTCCTCTACAGTCACACAAAAAGCTGCCCACGGTATTGGTGCACGTGCCATTGTTATGGCAAACCCTAGGTTCTTGCTCACATTCATTCACATCTTCAGCACACTGGGGACCAGTGTAACCGGTGCCTAAAAACAGAAATCATGTGATTATCTGTGGGTTATTTATAAATAACCAATGTTAAATTTTGTTATAAGCTGCAAAAACAGATTTGAGATTATGTCTATGAGAGCATCTAAAGACATAAATAGGAGGATATGTCTTGCCCTAGAGAATAATAATTCATTGAAATATCATAACAATAGACGTGACTGAAAACAAAAGAGCACATTAGAAGCAGACCTCATGAGAAATTCAGGTGCACCTTATCACAATGGAAAGTTGAAAGCAGGCAAAGTCTCGAGGACCCTGCTCAAGATGATAGTTCAATCTAGTGTACAAGATTCCCAAGCATAATTGCAGAAAAAGAAAAAAAAATATTACTGGATTGTTACCCGATTCTCCGGCAATTTTTTTAAATGCTTACATAACATACATTACAATCTATAAACATAAAACTATCCCAAAACTAATCTCTTCAGGCAAAAAAAAAAAACAACCTCAAAACACTTTACAATGACCGCAAAAAAAAGACTTCAAAATAATTACACTGAATGAAAAAACAGACTTCAAAACAACATAAATTAAATAGGAAAACATGCCTCACAACAATCTACTATATGAGGAAAAGAAGATGAAAAATCAGTCTGCTATAAGTGGAAAAAATACCTCAAGAAATTTATATATAAGGAAGAAAAGACAGCTGGAAAATTTGTAAGAACTAAAGTTTAATCTTCAGTCAAACTGCAACTCTACATAAAATTCAGGCTCAAAACAAGGAAAAGATAACTGTTAATTGTTCCAGCAGCCAACCTGAACAGTTACAAAGATAAGATGGGGACTGCGTCCTGCACTCCTGCCTCACAACACACAGCTGCGTCTGACACGTCTCATTATACCATCCACAGGTCTTCACAACATCTGCACAGCTACATTTTCCTTGGTAGGAGCACACACCATTATTGAAGCATGGCTGAGAGTGGCATGAATCTATGATATCTGTGCAGTATAGCCCCGAATATCTGGCAGAGAAAAAAGAAAGTTGCAGCTTAATCAATATGTTGTTTCATTTGCCTGGAGCTCCAAGCAGGATGGTCTTTGTATCAAAAAGGTGAAGGTCTTGATTCAAGTGCACTGTGTCAAATGGTGAGTGGGTCATAACAGCTTATTTTTGCAGACACAAAGTATAGCTAAAAAGTAGGGAAGTGCAATGCTTCTTTAGTAGACTCCAACATCATGAGGACTGCAATGATCCCTGCTCCCATTATTCAGGTTAGGCCTATTACTAGAAGCACCAATGAAGATGTGGGACACAGTCTTGGTCAATACTGTCAGTTCGCCAACCCTGCCACAGGTAAGTTATCTAAGAGTCACTGATCATCACATCGCATGGTGTTTTCATGTCCTGCAGCTGAGTATGATATTAAATAATGAGAACTGTAACAGGGAGTGACAAAAAAGTGAAATAAATTAGCGGACACTTTTATAAGACCCTGGAGTGGAAATCCAACAGCAGAGCTAATAGTGATGGTTGATGTAGTAGCTGATAAATAGATAGTGGCTCTGATGTAATAATGAAAAACTTAGCTTGATCTTGAAAGAAAGCTGCATGGGTAGGGCTTTGATATTACACTGGCTTTTTAACATCTAGCAGCAGAGCTTGAAACAGAAGTGCCTTTTATAATATCCATGAGCAGCTGGGAAGAATACTTTAAAACTGAGGAATTAATGACTGTTGACCTAGAGCAACCATCACAGAATGTGTCCCCTGCCTGACTATACCATAATCCGTACCCGTGTCTTCTAGATAAATTGGTGTTAAAAATGCATGACTATGCCAAAACGAAACCATAAATTGTTAAAAATATGAAAATGACCTGCATATTTAAAAAATAACAAAAAGAACCAGCCATAATAAATATACCACATTTGTGCTTCACTCTTCGATGTAAGAAAATTATTTCTAGATCACTGAAATAAGAAATTGCAAGAGAAGTGCTAAAAAAAAAAAAAAAAATCCAAATAACACTTAGTGACAACATTACTGGCAGCAGAATTGACCAGATTGTCAGTCAGTCTCAGACTTATGGTGTGGTGGGATCAAATCCAGCCTATCACATTCCCATTTTGTGAAGATTCTCAAACAATGCTACAGAATGTATGCAATGTGCTGAAATCATTCTCCAATGGAGGGCCATGGTGCACTTACGGATATGCAGTTATGATAATCTTTAAACATTAAAATTTTTTAATCATGTTAACATTTTCACAATTCTTAAAACATTTTTAACATTTCTTAAACATTTTAGCAACAACACTTGACAACAAAAAAGCACACTATGAAACTGAAATACGTACCCTGGAAAGCAGCACAAGTATAGTTGTTGATTCCATCCAAGCATTTTCCACTATGTGTGCATTTGTTATCCATGCAGTCATCAATATTCACTTCACAATACAGGCCTGGTAACAGATAAATGCAGTGTTTCGTTTGTGAAAATTTCATAATATTAGCCTGGTAATGCATAAATGTAATGTTTCAAATAAAACTTAACAATCGAATTCTTGTATTACATATGTTTTGCATTTAATTTAAACAAATGCCTCAATAAAAGTCTGATAACATTTACATATTATAAATGTAATATTAGAAAGTAAGAAATAACAAATAAATCTACACATTTAACTCTCAAGAGAAGCAAGACTACATTTAACATTGAATTGCAAGAAGATACTATAAGCAGGTAATAAAAGAAGCAAAGGTAAAATCATGGCAGGAATACAGTGAAGTATTAAACAACAATCACAAAGAAGATATAAAAATCTTGTATAAAAAGATCAGTGCAATGAGAGCAGAGCACCTCGACCCAAATGAGATTGTGAACGATGTTAATAGTGATCAAATATGTGAATCAGAAAGGGCAGTACAGCGATGGAGACAGTACTTCAACAAGTTACTCAGTATACCATCCGAGGCAAGCTAAACCCATGATAACAACACAGCTGGCCCCATAGAGCTGGAACCAGACATACTACAAGCTGAAATCAGAGAAGCCATCAGAAAGACCCCAATGAACAAAGCCCCAGGATGTTATGGAACATTCGATGAGTTAATCAAATGTGTGAAAGAGACTGGAACAGCTTGGCTTCACAGACTCTATAACTTGGTCTGGGAAAAACAAGAAACACCACAGGAATGAAGAAATGCTGTAATTGTTCCAATATGGAAGAAAAAGGCAGTAAAAGGGACTGCAGCCAATATAGAGACATCTCACCGCTAAGCTTTACTGGAAAAATGTTCTGCAAGATCCTAGAGAACAGACTGCAGTCAGTGACTGAACCATAGTTAAATGAAACTCAGATGGGATTTAGAAAAAATAGAAATTGCACAGTATGACTAACAGAAAAATCAGTTTAATACAATCAGATACTGCATATAGCTTAAGTAGATCAAGAAAAAGCATTTGATAGAGTAGATAGATATTAACTGTGGGAAATCTTGCAGCACTATGGAGTTAGCACACATCTGATCAACCTATACAAAAACAGAACGTGTACAGTTAGAACAAATGCAGGACAATCTGAACCATTCATCATAAAATCTGGAGTGAGGCACGGCTGTGTGCTATCTCCCTTACTATTCATAACATACACTGACAACATCTGCAAAGAAGCTAACATACATAGTAACAATTCCACTACAGAACTGCCCAACAGCCCCACCACAGAAAGAATGCAGATAAACCCACAACACCTTCCAGATAACATACACAATAGGTGGACAACAAATGAACTCCTTTTTGCTGACGATCAAGCACTTATATCCACATTTAAAAAAAGACTTACAGAAGAACATGGATAATTTAGCAAGGTCATGTAAAAGCCACAATATGAAGAACAGTGCTGAAAAAATGGAAGTCATGACCATAGCGAGAAAAGAAATCCAAACAAAGATCTTCCTAGACAACCAGCCCTTGAAACAAGTGAAACATTTCAAATACCTAGGTAGCCTGTGAGACCTGGACACTTAACAAAACAGCTGAGAAACACATAAATGCCTTTGAATGTAAATGCTACAGAAGAGCTCCAAATATTGTGGATACAAAAAAGAACAAATATATCTATACTACAAGAGCTTAATATTGAAGAAGGCTGGCTAGTAAAGAGGATTAAAGAGAGAAAACTTAAATATTTTGGACACATTAAACGTCATGATAAATTAGAAAAGACCGTATTGGAAGGATACATAATGGGAAAAAAGAAAGAGAGGAAGACCAAAACGAAGATGGTTGCAAGACATCATTGATGATCTGCAAATGGATGCATCAGCGGCAGGCCATCTTGCTCACAACCAAGAGGCCTACAGGAGTGCTGTTTGGGAGCAAAGTTCTGCAAGGGACACGCAAATGAATGAATGAATGAATGAATGAGGTACCACAATATCTTCCTCAGGACACCTGATGCTGAGATTGAGAACAGATAAAGCAAATCAGGTCACTGGACAAATTACTCCTTTACTGAATAACAAATACATCACAACTGAAACAAAAAGGGCAATGTACAACACAGTTTTCCTCCCAACTCTATGCAATCAATGTCAAACATGGACACTAACAGCCAAGACAAAAGAAAAATCATCACAACAGAAATGAGATGTTTAAGGACAAGTGTGACAAGAAGAGACCAAATAAGAAATGACACCATCAAGGAAGAGGCTGGAGTAACACCAGTATTACACTATATCCAGAAACAGCAAGTTAAATGGTTTGGCCATGTAAAATGGTTACCACCAGACAGTATATCACAGACAACATTCACACTAAGATTTATAGGTAACAGGGAAGAGGCCGCCCATGCAGGAGATGGAGAGAGGAAATTACAGAAGCATTAAATATCTCAATATATGAAGGAAATCATTGAGTTTTATCAAGATGTCTATTTGTCCCCCCAACACCAAAAGGTATATGAGGAAGAAGACAAGACAAGTTTAACTCTCTGCTTATAACAGTCACTATGAAAAACAACAAAGTTGGAAACTTGGGTATTTAGAGAGAATAGAGGAAGATGGACAAATAGAAATGGCCTACACGGAAATTTTGAATGGGGTTAGGCCAAGAGGGGGACCAAGGCAACATGGCGAGATAACCTAGAATAAAATATATGCGTTCTTGGAATCGACAAGAGGCAAAGAAAAGATCGAGGACAAAGAGGAATGAAGATGTGTCTTGTCTCCAGAAATGAGCCATTGATCAACGGCTCGGAAAGCTGATGAATTCAGCAGCTGCTCAAG
The DNA here is from genome assembly GCA_009760885.1 of Achatina immaculata. Taxonomy (NCBI): domain Eukaryota; kingdom Metazoa; phylum Mollusca; class Gastropoda; order Stylommatophora; family Achatinidae; genus Lissachatina; species Lissachatina immaculata. The sequence continues at coordinate 898,194 of CM019701.1, read as the reverse complement.
GAAGTCCTAAATATCATAGATTTATCATTCAAGAAAATATCATCCACATCTACTTACCAGTAAATCCAGGAGGACATATGCATGTGTAGTTATCAGCAGTTTCTCTGCACTCTGCATGATTCTGACAAGGGCTGGACTCACAGCCTCTCAGATCCACATCACAGATCCTGCCAGAAAATCCACTAAGACAGCTACAACTGAAGTTATTCACCAAATCAATGCAAACTCCTCCATTCTGGCAAGGCTTAGGGTAGCACTCATCGATATCTGATTCACATCTTTCTCCTTCATAACCAGGTACACACACACAAGTGAAGCTGACATTAAATTTCTCAGAGAAACTTTGGTTAAAGTTTTCAGCACAGGTTCCATTGTGCAGGCATGGAGAGGAATCACACTGACTGATCTCTGTTTCACAAAATGGACCGGTGTATTTTTCAGGACACACACAAGTGATGGAATCATTCGTTGTAAATGCTAATGGCAACTGACCTGATGTCAATGCTGACATATTAAAAACACAAGTTCCACCATTCTGACAACTGTTATTCAAACACTGGTTTAGCGGATTTTCACAGTTTATGCCAGTATAGTAACTTAAACATAAGCATGAATATGAGTCTGCATTGTTACTGCAGGTACCTCCATTTAAACAAGGTTTAGAGGCACAGAAATCATTGTTCTCACAGTAGACCCCATAAAATCCAACAAGACATTCACAGTGGAATTTATTTACATCCAAAACACAAGAGGCATTGTTATGACATGGATTACTGTAACAGTAATCGTAACTTTGACACTGGGATCCAAAATATGGCACAATACACACACATAAGAACGAATCTATGGTCAATGAAGTTACAGTTGCATTGTTTCCTACTGCTGCAGTCAAACTACTTTGTGATTGGTTTAATAATCTGGTAGTCATAGAAGTATTAAGAGTTTCATTACCTGACCCTTGCAATAGACAAGTTCCACCATTAAAACATGGCTGAGAGAAACAAAAGTCTACAATGTCACAAACAGCTCCCAGAAATCCATCTCTACAGATGCAAGTAAAATTATTAACACCATTTTTACAAGTGCCATTGTTAGCACAGGGGACATAAGCACAATTATCAATCAGACTATCACAGATTTTACCTGCGTACCCTGGAAGACAATTACATTTAAAATCTGTAGCATTTAATGATGAACATGACACAGTGTTGTTTATGTGACAAGGATTAACATTACAAGCTCCAAAATTTGTCTCACAGAAATTGCCTGTATAATTCTGTGAACACACACACGTATAAGATAGATGTCCATCCACACATATTCCACCATTTTGGCATGAATTATTTTTGCAATCATCGACACTGGAAGCACAAGCCACCCCTTCCCAGCCTTCCAGACATGGGCACACAAAAGAGTTCCACTGATCAACGCAGTAAGAATTTGCTGGGCAGGAGTTGGTGCCACACACAACATCACCTTGGCAACTGCTGACCAGTGCCACAGGAATGATAATAAGGCCAGGCTGGGTTGACTGTTTTGATGAAAATGGAATGCTGACATTATCAAATGAAATTCCTCTCATACATCCTTTGAAGAACTCGGCCATTACAGAAGCATTGCCTGGGTAATTAAAAACAAAAACGTTATTCCATAAGCTATCAAAAGCAGTTAAAACAGAAATACTTACAAATTTTAAAAACAGAAACAATTTAATTTAAAACATTCAGAAACAATTATTCCTTCATGAAGAGATTTATGTATAATTGTTTTATGAAGTGAATTAGAAATAATTCACTATGCAAAGAAGCATTATTATACTTTTTTTTTAAAAACTAAAGTTCACAATTTTGAAATTTAAACAGAAGTATAAAGAAAAAAAAAATCATACTTGAAAAATATCCATGAAGTTCATGAGAGTTTATAACACATAAATCCAGTTTAAATACATGCATACACACACACACACTCTCTCTCTCTATACATAAATACATACATATATATATATATATCCATGTAATAATATCCTCTACTTCTTACAGCCAGAAATATCATGATTAAAATCCTCAGCTTAGTTAGATATCTGACCAATATTGCTTGTGACACCTACCCATGATCAGAAATGTTTAAATGAACACCTGCTATATTTAGAAATCACACCATACACCTGTGGTCTTTTCAATAACCTACCTGGAAAATATGGCCGAGATCCAATGAACACCTGCATCGTATTGTTGACTGTGGCCTGATATGGGTCAAAATCTGTTTGAAGATAGACATGAGTGCCATCTAGGTTCAGATCAAAATAGTTGTTCCTTCTGACCCAATAAAGAGAATGCCACTGTCCGTCAGACACATCAGTATTTGATTCTTTTGTATCTGAAAAAAAAAACAGGTTCATTTATTGGCCATAACCGTGATTTATTTCATTACACTAATGAAAGATAAACAAATTAGCAAAGATATGGAAATCTTCAATTCTCTGTATGAACCTCAAGCTCAAAATCTATAAATCAATGTGTGTTCCATTTTATTATACACAGCCAAAACACAGAGTGAATCAGAAGCAAATGGAGAGGATTTAAAGGAGGATGCCCTAGGAAAATACACTGAGAAGAATGTGTGACAAATGAGGAAACAACCAAATGAATGGGCATTGGTTCTAAGGACTGTTATTACCGAAGGTGGGGTGGAGAATATGCTCTCCACTCCAATGCCGTGCGTCTAAAATAACCTCTGACAGTCAAGTCCAGCTCTTGGCCTTCTCATGGCAGAACTGTTTAAACTGATAGGAGAAGGGGTGAAGGTGAATATCTGGCGCCTGAAAACCAGATGCTTCGGGTAGATGAGAGTCATGTTTGGTAGCTCATCTACTGCTGCTGGCGAGATTCTTCAGCTGCCGTGCGTGGAGTGGGGCTCCTCCCGGTCAGTGAAGAAAGGTGCAAATGGGGTAACATTTAGCTTAGGTGTGACATTTCTCGTCAACGTCTTCATTTCTTTAAACAATTCACCATCTCTTCCACACTTCTGATGTTCTTCTATTCTTTAACAACAATCTTGTATGTATTTTTTTTTGTCTTTTCTTATGTTTTTTAAAATTTCTTTTCTTAAAGATTTATATTCCTCTTTGTTGTTGTTTGTCACTTTTCATTTTGTCTTCATTTCTCTATGTTGTTTTATCAGTTCTAGTGTTCCTGATATAATCCATTCATTCTTTTGTGTTTTCTTTACTGGAACCATGTCTTTAGCTGCTGTTATTAAGATATGTCTGGCTTGTGTAGTCAAATCACCTGGTGTCATCTCCTCCTGTACAGCCATCACTATCTCAAAACGGTTCTTTGGTTTTATACTGTACTGTTCTGGTATCTTTGTAAGATAAAAGCAGAGTGGTCTTGATCCCCCAACTGTCTTTCTTATCTTTATCTTCCTGTATGCTACTAATAACTCATTGTCCATCAGCACATGGTATAGTTTTTGCCAAAGTTATACATGATCTTCACCTTCTTTGCACTAAAATGTAATTTATATGATTCTTGGTTTTCCCATCAGGTAATGTCCATGTGTAAAGTTTTCTTGGATGTTGTCTAAAAAGTGTGTTAACAACCATTAACTCATTTTCCATGCAAAACGCCATTAGATTGTCACCTGCCTCATTTCTATGTCCCATACTAAATTTTCCTACAACATATCCTTCGTCTTCTGCTCTTTCTGTACCAATCTTTGCATTAAAACCACCAATTATTAATACAATATCATTTTTTCATATCTGGTCTATTGTTGTTTGCAGTGTGTTATAAAAGTCTTCTACTTCCTCCTCTTCTGCTTCTGATGTAAGTACATATCAAGTCCAAATCATGATTTTAAAAATAAGGTCTTAACTCTTAACTCTTTCCACTTGCACGAGCCCCATAAGGATCTCTGCGGTTTAGCAATGGCACCCTCGAGAGCCCTATGTGACATCGGAGTTTCTTTCGTTGAAAACATGATGTTACTTTTCATTTAACCAGTTAGAACTCTTCTGGATTCAAAGTTAAACTAGTGTTTTAAGCATGGGGGATAAAGACGCCATTTTTTATACATAGATAGGGGGTAGAATTCAAGTTTATTTCGAGATTGAGTGGTAGAATGGTCACACCAACTGACTAGATCTAGCTTACTATATGTGTTTCTAGTAGCTGTAGATCTGTTAGATTTATTGGATGTCACAAAAATCCATAAATATTGATTTTTCTGTGTTGAAATTTGAATGACTACATATTCTATATTGGATTATAACACAGCTAAGGTAAGTATAAAGTAGATTTTATTGTTCAGCCCTAAAATTTTTTTAGCGCCAAAAATCGTTCCATCGTTTCACACCAGTTTTTTTCTTTTCTTTGTTTTTTTTATGACAAATAACTTCATTTATGGAATCTTCATTCATTTCCACTTATTTTAATGTGTGATACACACGTGGTGATCATGGAATTAATTTGGTACAATAACTTTTACACAGGGACCCCTTCTCCAAAATGTCCGCATCGTCAGAAACTAAGGAACATTTTGGAAGTAACGCGGGTGGAAATAGTTAACCTAACAAACAACAACCATGACACAAAAACATTTTTTGAATTAAAAATCACTGCTGTGATGTTCTACCAGGTAGTGACTATGCTAAGTTTAACATTTTCAGCAGTTTAAAATCATGAGCTCTAGACTACAGAACAAAACCATACAGTTGTAGTTCTTCTAATTTCATTTTTTTAAAAGCTATTTAAATGACTCAGGTCAAAGGTTAATTATTCATGAAAATGTTACCTTTGCTGATGCTCGAGTAGCTCTGCAGCTTTCCTGAACTGATACGAAATTCGATGAAATGGCTGGCTAGCCCCGTCAGTGACAGAAACTGGAGCAACATGACAGTGGATGCTACATCTCTTGTCCGGAACTCTAGTCCACCCTCTTCACCAAAAGATGTCTTTGTTCTGTCCAAGTACACCAAAGAGTAGCTAGACTTGCCATCAAAAGTTGATGATGAAGCTGTGAAGATATGGCAAGAGTATTATTTAATTTTAGATGCAAAACAAATTATGTGGCTATTACTGAAGAAGACAAATCCTGCATAAGGCAAGGTGCCTCCTTAAGTGCTATATTACTAAGGCAAATACAATTGCTGGACTACAATCAACAAGTAGAAAAGCATGGATATCAGATAACACATGAAAATACACACATGAAAGACAAGCAGCCAAATTAGCCATGTTGAATGTAAAGACAGATCTTGGAAAAGTTTTGGCAAAAGCAACATACAATAAACTAGACAATAAAGTAAAATGTTCAGCTAGAAGAGACAAAAGAGAATATATGGACAATATGGCAAATGAAGCAGAAAATGCAGCAAAAACAGGAGACAGCAAAACTCTATATAACATACAGAAGAAGCTAACAGGTGCTATTACCTCCAGAGAAAGACCAGTCTTTAGCAAAACAGACAACCTATTAACATCATGTAAAGACCAAAAGCAAATATGGGCCAAACACTTCCAAGAAATACTTAAACAACCACACCCAAATGAATTAATAAATCTTGAAACCAATTTACCAGTTCCATAATTAAATGTCAACTTAGATGAAGTTACACTGAATGAAAATGAAACAGCAGTGAATCTAATAGCTAACAACAAAGCTGCAGGAGAAAGTGAAATAACAGCTGAAATGTTAAAAGCTATTAACAAGCCAACTACAGAGAATGTTTAATAAAATTTGGAAAGAAGCAAAGGTCCCTTCTAAATGGAAACAAGGAATCATTGTTAAATTACCCAAAAATAGCAACCTCAGTGACTGCAATAACTGGAGGGCTGTAGCCTTACTATCAGTTGTGTCAAAGGTGTTTTGTAAAGTGATTCTGAATAGAATTAAGGATGTAGTGGATACTGCAATGAGAGAAGAACAGACAGGATTTTGAAAAGGGAGAAGCTGTCTTAACCAGATCTTTACTCTGAGAATAATACTTGAAGAACATACTGAAAAGTAAAAACCATTAATACTGAACATTATAGACTTTAAAAAGGCATTTGATAGCATACACAGAGATTCATTGTGGAGAGCTTTGAGACTATATGAAATACCATCTAAAATTGTCAATATCATTAGAGATCTCTACAATGGATATGTTTGTGCAGTCAATACAGAAGAAGGAATGAGTGAATGGTTTCAGATTGAAACAGGTGTGAAACAAGGATGTATATTATCTCCCTTGTTTTTTGTGATTGCAGTAGACTTTATAATGAAAAGATGCTGTACAGGTAAAATGAGCATTGATTGGGTACATGGGACCCAAACAGAAGATCTTGATTTTGCAGATGACATACAGTGACAATGTGAAATCGATGCAGGAAAATAACAGATTCACTGTCTTCCTTGGCTAGCAAAATAAGTCTTGAAATTAACAAAGACAAAATAAAAATTATGAAATTTCTCATTAATCAAGAAGGAAAAATATACATAGAAGGATCAGCTGTTGATGAAGTAAACCAGTTTGCATACCTCGGCAGCTACATAAACCAGGATGGTGTGACCAGGAAGGAAGTTAGAACTGGAATTACAAAAGCAGCATTGTCCTTCAAAAATCTTGAGAACATATGGAATTCAAAAGTTATAAGCACAAAAACTAAGTTAAGATTATTCAATTCAAATGTGATATCCACCCTCATTTATGCATGTGAAAGCTGGAAATCAACTAAAGAAATAGACAAGAAATTAGACTCTTTTGAAAACAAATGCCTCAGGAAAATACTCAGCATAAAGTGGAACGAATTCAAGAACATCAAAGAGATAAGACAGATGACCAAACAACAACCTGTCTCATGGGTGATCAGAAAAAGAAGATGAACATATGTTGGCCATGTGATTAGAAGAAATAATCAGAGAACACCAAAACAAGCTATCAAGTGGAGCACAACAGGCCGAAGAAAAAGAGGTCAACCACTGAAACTCTAAAGAGGACAATGTTAAGAGAAGCCAGTTTAGTGGGCATAACATCCCTTGATGAAGTTGAAAAACTCGCTGAAAACAAGAAAACATGGCAAACAACTATGCAAGCCCTATGCGACATTTAACTGCATGGGAAAGATGTAAGATGTAAGAAATACAATGAACTCTAAATACATTAGCTCAGTTGGTTTGTTCAGAAGTCACTGACCTGTAAAGTTCAATTTACTACATCAAAATTATCTTCTTATTGTCTAAACAAACAAACAAAAATGTTTACCTTGTGAGCAGTTCTCTCCAGCATAACTTTCACTGCATTTACACACTGGTCCTGCCCAACTAGCAACACAGACTCCATCATTAAGACAAGAATTGTTAAGACACCTCTCCTCTACCTCACAGCCTGGCCTTGCCTTCGGTGGGTCCCTACTGGAAGATATGGGTGTACTTGTGGACAGATCCAGTGGTATTCCATTAATGAAGATATCTCGGATACATCCTCTGATGCTACAAACACCAAGGAAACAAGCCACATTTTAATATTTTAGAGGCTAAAAGCAGAATATTCTTTGTCAACTTCAGTCACTAAGGCTTAAAAAAAGGAATCAAACCTGAAATTATACCAACAATTGTGGAAAACTGCACAATAGACTCAGCTGCATTCTTCTCCTTGTCATTACACACAAAATAAATTCCTCCATTTGGAAAAGTCTGAGGAAAGTCAAATTATTTGGCCTAAGTTTTTCCTGCTTATGCAAAACCTTTCCATTAATTTTTTTCAAGCCTCTCTGGGTCTCTTTGACTTGAGACATTCGATTCTGCGCTGCTGTGTGCTCCAGGCATTAAGATAACCAGGTCAGTGGAATGAATGAATGAATTATCTTTATTTTTAAAGGGTAAAGTATTGAGCACGCAGGTCTGTCTTACATTCTGCCCTTCATCACTTCATCTTTCATTCTTCCCACAAACTCAATTTAATACAAGTACACAAATTAAATTAGGAACAAAAAAAAACATATCAAAAGAATGTAAGATTAAACTATTACATTCAAAGTATAAAAGAGAAGAAGTAATTAAACTAATAAAATAGCTCTCACACACATACACATACATAAACAAAAATACATTGTCAGTACAGATCTTCTAATATAAATTTTTTTTTAAAAACATTAAAATAATTTCTAACAATAAGTTACTTTTTGAACTATGTCATTTTAGTACTTGATGGCTGGCTAGTCATGGGTTGAGAGATTGCTAGTAGAAAGAATGCAAGAGAACCATCAATTCAAATCCCCATATGCACAAGAGCTAAAAGGCAAAATAACAAAGTACAGACTAAGGAAAAGATGGGAAAACAATGCAGAAATCCTGCAAGAACTTGGAGCATACAACTGGAGAAATAAAGCCAAGAATAAACATGAATAGAGTTACATTGTATTAGAAAAACAAAGAGTGTTAAGACTTTAGGAAATATAGGATTACATTTCTGCAGCCAAACATTCACATGGTCATTTCTATTTCTGCAGATAGCTATGAGGTTATGCATCCTTTCCACAATCAGACACCTGCAAAGACAGGCTTCTCAGCCACATCTACAGACAGACATTCAATCTGTCAGATACTCTACGGTCAGATATTTAATTTTTTTTTTTTAAGACGACGAAAACAACAGGCCGTGACCTCTGGTGGTACTGCAAACCGGGTCCACCCATAAAGAGATGTGGACCATACCCCTGGCATTCAATGTGCAGGGCAGGCCTCATACATCATGTTTAGTTAAAAAATAACCAAAGGGAATGTATCTAATTTGACAGTGATTTCCACAAACAGACAATCAGTATGAGGCAGACATTTTCAAGGCAGCAATTTTTATGAACAGAAAAATATATCTTATTGGACAGAAAACTCTCTGGAACAGAAAACAAAACAATCACAGTTTCCAAGGTCATCTTATAAGCACACCCTTCATTCTAAAACAATGTCTTAATACTTATAACTAAGCATGTGAGTCACTCCTTTTCTAATTGACATTGAATATGGTTTCATAACTCGTATATGGGTTTATAAGTTATCTACCTTTGCTGGGAAGGGAGAGGATTGTCTGTTCCTTTCCACTTGTCTGTTATGGACTCATTAAGAAGTGTCCCCCAAAACAGCGAACCTGTCACAAGAATAGAATCTCCTGTAGTTCCAGTAGCAGATCCCAGGGATCCTGATGTGTTCGAGGAAACTGTGAATTGTGGGGTAAAGAGTTTCACATCAGAATAAACTTCACATTTTTACTCATACAATATACTTAACCTTACTGCACATGGAACAGCACATCAGTTAGTGCCAGCTTCTCAAAACAAAGAATTAAGTTCTAGACTAGTTCTGGCTGTGTTCCACTGACCATAAAAAAAAAAATGACCATAAAGTGGGTATTTCATATTTGTACTGGCGAACACTGACAGCAAGACCAAGAGAAGGTAAATCACTTCTTGAAAAGTGAATCATTTGACACTTCAGTACCATGCTTTATGACACCACATCTTCTTCTACAATGTTATTCTTTACATAGAACAAAACTTGGGTTTGTATGTGTCTTATATATTTTAAATAGATTGACCTAAACCTTATGAGAAAAAAAACAACTTATTCACTGCATGATAAAATTTTAATGGCAATGTAAATCAGACTCCTTAAACTATTATAGAAAGAAAACTATTGCAACATTAAACTATTATAAAAAGAATTAATAGGATGGGCACACAAATCATCATCATGTGCTTTCAGTTTAGGAATCTTCATTATTACTTTCTGCTAGTCCTGTTAAGTACTTATAAAGTTTGGCCCAGTATAATCTGCAAGGCTTTCAAAGACTGACAAATTCTAATATCTTTTTAATTTCTTTTTCTAAAATTTAATTTTAATCCTTTCTTATCCATTTCTTAAAAAATTAAAATCTACTGCAGATCTGCAATTCATTGATAGCTTGATTTGCCAGTTTCGTTTCATTTAGATTGTGAGTTCTTCACCATGGGTTGTGAGTTCTTCACCATGGATTGTGAGTTCTTCATCATGGATTGTGAGTTCTTCACCATGGATTGTGAGTTCTTCACCATGGATTGTGAGTTCTTCGCCATGGGTTGTGAGTTCTTTGCCATGGGTTGTGAGTTCTTTGCCATGGGTTGTGAGTTCTTCACCATGGGTTGTGAGTTCTTCACCATGGGTATCTATACCCCTTGCGGTTATGTGAACTAAATTATAGGAACCAACCTAAACAGTATCTAGATCTCGGCTTATAACACTCATTATGAAAAACAACAGACTAAAGTGCTTGGGCATTTAGAGAGAATGGAGCAGGATAGACAAACAAAGATGGCCTATACAGAAGTGATAAAAGGGGATAGACCATGAGGCAGACCTAGACAATGATGGTGGGACAACCTAGAAAAAGATATACACGCTCTTGGAATCAACAACTGGCAAAAAAAAGAATGAGAACAGGGAGGAATGGAGATGTCTTGTCTGCAGAAGTGAGTCTGAGTGGCTCAGAAAGTTAGAAGAAGATGAAAAAGAAGAGGAGGAGGAAGAAGAAGAGGAGGAAGAAGAAGAAGAAAAAGAAGATGTTATGGGGATTCAAACTTGACCTTTGAATAACTTCTTTTAATTACTGTTTGATTAGCATTTTCTTTGAACTATCCATATATTCCTAGCTATCCATATATAAAGTGAAGCCAAGCTACTGACATATTTTAAAGTCATACCTCTACCTAACAGAACTAGAGAAAATGACGCTGAAGGTCTGGTAAAGTGTGTATGGAGATATACTGAGCAATCTAATGGGGACTTAGGAATCGTGCGTTGCGTGCGTGCGTGCGTGCGTGCGTGTGTGCGTGTGTGTGTGTGTGTGTCTCCCCCCCCATAATTATAAAAAGGCTAAGAACTCCTGACATTAACCGTTATTTTCTCACTTTTCTTACATTCTGACTTCTATGTGAAATGTACCACAGATCTGATAAATAACCCGAGTGAATTACCTTTTCTTGTATGTAGTTAGAAATAAAATTTGCTCTTCCTTAATAAGTGTTAAAAATAGTACTCGCCTCATTTTTCTGAAGCCATTTATAGCTGTTATATTTCTGATTTCTTTGTGACTTTTCTTTATACATTTATATACATCATCAGCAGCTTTTTTCCATGTAATTCTGTTGAATTACTCTAACACTTTGATGTGCATGAGACTCAAAGTTTTACTGTTAATATACAGACATAATGAAGTCTACATTTTCACTGTAAAAGATAGATTCTGAATCAAATTTAAATTACTCATTTGTGGAAGCTAACTAGTTTTATTTTGCTGAGCAACATCTTTCATGCCAATTTTTATAGGTATAATTAGCCAAAGTAACAACAAGCCACATTTGTGCTGCAAGGAAAAGCTTCTCTGTACCTACATCTTTGTCTTCAACATATGTAAAAAAAAGTAATAAAGAAAGCTAATGAGGTTACCTTCTAATGTGTAAGTATTGCTAGAAAGCTTAAGGACCACTCTGACCCAGTCATGAAGGTGAAGGTTGTTGCCAACACCAGTGATCATTGTCCTGCCAGCATTGTAACGGATAAGGTACAGACGTAACTGACCATTGTCTAAGCTTAGACTCAGAGAATCCATAGTCACCTACAAAAATGATGGCAAACGCTATGAAATCACCCACTTACAACTCCCAAAATATTTTTATTTGGACATTTGCTTTCTTCACATGCATTCATTCATTTCATTCATTCATTTATTTGCATGTCCCTTGCGGAACTTTGCCTCCCAAACAACACTCCTGTAGGCCTCTCGGTTGTGAGCAAGATGGCCGCCTGCTGCTGCGGCATCCATTTGCAGATCGTCAACGATGTCTTGCAGCCATCTTTGTTTTGGTCTTCCTCTTTTTCTTTTTCCCATTATGTATCCTTCCAATACGGTCTTCTCTAAATTATCATGACGTTTAATGTGTCCAAAATATTTAAGTTTTCTCTCTTGAATCCTCTTTACTAGCCAGCCTTCTTCAATATTAAGTTCTTGTAGTATAGATATATGATATATTTAGGTTATTTCATCTCAGAAAAACTAACTGCACTTGACTGATGGCATAGTTAACAGGGTCAGCAAACCACAACAGGACCAAGGGTGACTGTTTGATAGCTCAGTTACTGCAGAAACAAAGATGACTATGCTAGACTAGTAAGCAGAGTTTCTGAGGATAGCAATTAGAAAAGAAAAAAGATGACAATGCTAAACTGGACCATAAATAAGTGGAACTAAAACAAGTGCTCAACTCACTGTGTACATTATCAGTCCAGTTGCATTTGCTGATGAAAGTGAAAAAATGATTTCTGAAATGACAGCATTAACTTCAAAATGGAGCATGCTGGAAGGCTCAAAATGTGCCATATTCTGGAAGTTGCATGTTGGTCCTGAGTACCCAGGTCTGCAGTCACAGGTCTTGTTGATCCATGTATCTTGACAGGTTCCTCCATTAGCACAAGAGCCCTCTAGACAAGGTGAATGTGATGGACATCCATATTCTGGGGCCATAACCTCTGCATTTTGTGATTCACTGGCTAGGTTGACCAGCTGACCATTTATCAGCAGATTCTGTATTTGAAAAAGCAATGGGATTTCTATATTGTGAATGTGACAGAAAGAAGGCTATTTGACAGAAAATTAACAATGTAATATTTGACATCTTCCAAAAAAAAAGAAGTCTAGATTGACCAAACTGACTGTCATGTGGTCTCTTGGATTGATCGTAGACAAAGCACTTCTAGATGTGAGAGAAAGAAAAATGACAAAAGAAGTACCTGGTACTTGAATCATGGGCTCCCATAGGATGAGAGAACAGTGCATTAATCAACAAAGCTATCTCGGTTGGTCATCCTCTAGAGCCAGTTGTTCATGTCCCAGGTAATTCTCGTGTCACTTTTCTTCCTCTCACATCTAAAAAGTCCTTTGTTTTTGATTTCTTCCAGTTCTAACCATACAACACTGCGTTCTATTACTTTATCGTGCAAAAGTCTTGTTGTTTCCGATTTGTCTCTTGGACTGAAAGCTGAGATGGCTCCCCCAGGGTCATCACCCTCTGGTCAACTCTGCTGTATAAATAGATGTTTGCAAACTGTGCTGACGAAAAAAAAAAACTGCCTCCAAAAATGGAGAATATCTACCTGAATGGTGAGTCACACTGAATGACATGATAGATAGGGATGTTCACATAAGATAGTGAGGCAAGTGAGCAGAAACAAAGTGGCAGGAAGTAAGATTAGCACATATAAATTAAGAACATACAGCAATCCAATATTAAATGCCTTTTTTCAAAGATCTCATTTAAAAACAACTCAACAAATAAAAACAATCAAAACAAACACACAAACAAAAACAGATGAAACATTAAACACTTTTTGGTATCCTCCTTGTAAGAAAACAGCTCCTTCCCATGTCGCTAAATGTCACAAAGCACTTGCATAGTTGTTTGCCAAGTTTTCATGTTCTCTGCAAATCTTTAAACTTCATGAAGGGATGTTATGCCCACTAAACTGGCTTCTCTTAACAATGTCCTCTTTGGAGTTTCATGTGGTCGACCTCTTTTTCTTTGGCCTGTTGTGTTCCACTTGATAGCTTGTTTTGGTATTCTCTGATTATTTCTTCTCATCACATGGCCTACATATGTCCATCTTCTTTTTCTGATCACCCATGAGACAGGTTGTTGTTTGCTCATCTATCTTATCTCTGCATTATTCTTGAATTCGTTCCACTTTATACCGAGTATTTTTCTTAGGCATGGGCAGAAAGATGAGCACAAAATGTGTTTTTATCTGTTATATTGTTTTTGTATGTGATCCTTGAAAAAGGCCATCGCTGAAATATTGAATTGTTGTATGTTCTTCATTTATATGTGCTCATCTTACTGTCTGCCATTCTTGTTTCTGAGCAGATTGTGCACTGTCCTCTCATGCCCATGCAGCTGCTTGTCCTACTGGAGTTTGTGGTTTGATCCAAGGTCATTCTCTTATTATTGTTCTTTTCTCACATCTAAAGTGCTTTGTGTATTATTTTTGGAAGGCTAACAAAACACAAAGTGCTCTGTTACTTCACTGTGTGCATGGCTCATTGTTTCTTATTTAACAAATCTGTTAGAAGTGACAAGATGCTTTATCACAAACAAGACGATCAAAAGCTGCAGACTGTGAAATGTTGGGAAAAGTTGTTGTTGGCCTGAAAAACTTCAGAAGGTGCAAATGGGCAGAGACTGCTTTGTTGTTCAGTGTCCAAGAACATCATAGGATGGATAATAAGTGGACATGTATACAAAACAAGAGTCATATCTAAAACAGGCATGGACAGAACTAAAGAATGAAAAACAAGACAGGGATAACTTAAGAAAACTAGTTATGGCTTGGAGGCATACAAACATGTGCATCAAAATTTACTCACCCATATATTTAAATGTGCACAAAGGCATGAGAACATGCATCTGTACGTGAGTATGTATGCAAATATATCAACAAAACTACATACACAGTTTAATATAAGTAAATTTTACACACATATTAATACTTTTATACATACCCCAAGACATCCAACAAATCCTCCAACTTCTCGCACAAGGTTTCTTAAATATGGTGTAAATGTTGTCACCCCTCCAAAATAGACTGCTCCAGTAAAATTCCAAGAACTAGCATTTACAAACAAAAGTTTCACTGTCAACTGGCAGTTACTATCACCTGAATTACAACCACTTGGAGTAAGGCTAAGATCCAACAAAGTATCACTTAAAGTCATCTGCACTACATAATTATAGATCTCTGAAAAACTATTGGTCAGTTTCACAGAGTCTCTAAGAAGCTGTAACCCGTTACTGGCTGAGATGTACAAAATAGAGTTGCGCAGCTCTAAGGCAACATGCTGAGGCTGGCCAGAGCTGTAAGTCTGTGGGAAAAAAATTATCAGTTTATTTATTACTATTTTGAAAGTTTATGTGTAATGTTTTTTTTTTTTTTAGTGTCCGGAACAGCACAGCCAGTACTTAGTAATGTTTTTGTAATGGCATGCCTCTAACACAAAGGTGTCATATTCTTCAGTCTGTATTCAATTATCTTTAATTTAATACATGACATATTTATGTTTAACTTACTGGGCACATGAAATATTCCACGTAAAGCTCATTAACTTTGTGCTGAAAAACTCAGAAAAAAATTAGTTCTTGCACAGAAGGAAACTTGTACTTGTACTTGTTCTTGTACGAACTCCCTGTAACTGTGAGCTGTTGTTCTTTGAAGCCGATGCTGTAGAGGTGTTGAGGCACAGCATCGTATCGGCGTGGGAGCGGGTTATGGCGGCTACTTTTTCAGTCCCGGAGTACAGCTAAAAAGCAGAGGGTGTGCAATGCTTCTTTGGCAGACTCCACCACCATGGGAACTATGGCGATCCCTGCCCCGTTAGCCAGGCTAGGCCTGTTACTTGGGGTACCATGGAGAGGTGGGACAGGGTCTTGGTCAGCTATGGTTTGCTAACCCTGACGCTAGCATATCAGCTTTGGGTCGCTGATTGCCTCATCGGACAGGTGTCTTCACCCCCACACAGAAGGGAAATAATTCCAGACATTAAGAGTTAATCATGTCAACATTAATCTCACTATTATCACCACTGTCATTAATATTACAAACCACACTTTACATCAGCGCACTTCACTTTATTGTGCTATATTGTGCCTTCTTCAGATTACTCATGGTTATAATTTTCAGAATGTCTCTCTTCATCTGATGCTTTTTGGTGCAAGTCAGTCTACACCATTCTTCTTATCACATTTACATGCCTCATGTCTCTGTGTCACATTCTGACAATTCTTGCAATATTTCAATTTCAAACTTTCCCATTGTTATTATCCCGAAATTGGGTTGAATAATAACCAAATAATGGTCCCCTAAGAGAAAAGTGAAAGAGTCACATATGAACTGTATAATGGTCCCCTACATGTTGAAGTGAAAAGAACAGTTGCACATCTTTTACTTTAAACCAAAAGCTAGAAAAGACTGAGCTTAGTAAAAGAAAGCATGCTGGATACCAAAACAGCTCGGCTCCATGCATCAAACAGTTAACCAAATCATTAATGCGAAAAAGAAGTTTTGAAGGAAATTAAAAATGCTACTCCATCAACTGTGAGATGATGAAGATTGGCATTTTTAGCAATAAAGTATTTTAAATACATTTTACAATACACTTTTTTTTTTAGATCTTGCAGTTATAGTGTAAAAATGATTTTAGGTTTTTATATGCACACTGAGAAGATAAAAAAGCATTCAGTTTCATATTTTCTGTTTATCTAGACAAAGTACATGTCTTCTCCATGAATCCCATCATCAGCAAGAGTTCTTCATGCATGCCCTAGAGTTTTCCATCATACTTCTTTTCCTGGATCCAGAATTAGGTTTCTGTTTAAGTAAGTTACAGAGTGAGATAACAACTGGTCATATGCAGAATGTGGCTTATGCAGAATGTGGCTTATGTCTTCAGTTTACATAGATGTGATGGGGATTAGTCATTAGGCTGGACATTTTACATAGATGTGGTGGTGGATTAGTCATTAGGCTGGACAGTTTACATAGATGTGGTGGTGGATTAGTCATTAGGCTGGACAGTTTACATAGATGTGGTGGTGGATTAGTCATTAGGCTGGACAGTTTACATAGATGTGGTGGTGGATTAGTCATTAGGCTGGACAGTTTACATAGATGTGGTGGTGGATTAGTCATTAGGCTGGACAGTTTACATAGATGTGGTGGTGGATTAGTCACTAGGCTGGACAGTTTACATAGATGTGGTGGTGGATTAGTCATTAGGCTGGACAGTTTACATAGATGTGGTGGTGGATTAGTCATTAGGCTGGACAGTTTACATAGATGTGGTGGTGGATTAGTCATTAGGCTGGACAGTTTACATAGATGTGGTGGATTAGTCATTAGGCTGGACAGTTTACATAGATGTGGTGGTGGATTAGTCACTAGGCTGGACAGTTTACATAGATGTGGTGGTGGATTAGTCATTAGGCTGGACAGTTTACATAGATGTGGTGGTGGATTAGTCACTAGGCTAGACAAGTTTAAGCTATCAGGCCTGGAAGTGGCCCAGTGTCAAGAAAAAAAAAACAAACTCTTGATTATTGTTTCATGTGACAATCATTTATGGATGTTACTGCTACTCTAGCATGTTAAGTAACCCAAAGACAACGATGCATTAAGTGTGTTTGCATATCTTTCATGAGACGGACAATATAGGTCAGAGGCAGGGAGCAGGGAGCCTTATTAAGTTTAGCCTAGGTGCCTGGGTGGTTTTTAATTCTTAACTGTGTAGATGATCATACAATCTGCAATGTCTTCTCATCGTATTTATCCTAACTGTATTATATTTAGTCCTAAAACTAACATTGTTTTAAAAAGTCTTCACAAGAGAGATTACAAAAGTCACTGCCTTTATTATCATGTCTGAGTGGCGAAGTGGTTAGTGCACTGGTCTCTCGTGGCAAAGGTCGGGGGTTCGAATCTGGCCGGAGGCACCCCAGTCACCCAGCTGTAGAAGTGGGTACCCGACTTTTTCTGAAGTTGGGGAAGGAAAGGCAGCCAGGCGTGATACTGACCATATCACCCTCTAGTGTGCTGACAGGTTAAGGAAAATATGGGCACTAACACCGTATCCCTATGTGCCTCTAAGGCATGACAGGGTTACCTTTACCTTTACCTTACCTTTTATTATCATAACTCTATGATCATCAACACAATCAACTTTATCATCATCATCACAATACATCTTACATCCTTCCTGTGTCGTTAAACATCAAATAGGGCACTCAGTTGTTTGTCAAGTTTTCCTGTTTTCAGCGAGTTTTTCAACTTCATCAAAGGATGTTATGCCCACTAAACTGGCTTCTCTTAACAATGCTCTCTTAGAGTTTCACATGGTCGACCCCTTTTTCTTCGGCCTGTTGTGCTCCACTTGATAGCTTGTTTTGGTATTCTCTGATTACTTCTTCTCATCATATGTCCTACATATGTCCATCTTTTTCTAATCACCCATGAGATAGGTTGTTGTTTGCTCATTTGTCTTATCTCTGTGTTGTTCTTAAATTCATTCCAGTTTATACTAAGTATTTTCCTGAGGCATTTGTTTTCAAAAGAGTCTAATTTCTTTTCTATTTCTTTAGTTGATTTCCAGCTTTCACATGCATAAATGAGGGTGGATATCACATTTGAATTGAATAATCTTAACTTGGTTTTGGTACTTATAACTTTTGAATTCCATATGTTCTCAAGATTCTATGTAGCTGCCGAGGTATGCAAATTGGTTTACTTCATCAACTGTTCCTTCTACGCATATTTTTCCTTCTTGATTAATGAGAAGTTTCATTATTTTTGTTTTGTCTTTGTTAATTTCAAGACCTATTTTGCTAGCCAAGGAAGATAGTGAATCTGTTTCTTCCTGCATCGATTTCACAATGTCACTGTATGTCATTTGCAAAATCAAGATCTTCTATTTGGGTCCCATGTACCCAATCAATGTCGGTTTTACCTGTACAGCATCTTTTCATTATAAAGTCTATGGCAATTCCAAAAAGCAAGGGAAATCCCTTGTTTCTTGAGATCATCCTTGTTTCACACCTGTTTCAATCTGAAACCATTCACTCATTCCTTCTTCTGTCTTGACTGCACAAACATATCCATTGTAGAGATCAGTAGATCATTAGATCCACATCAGTAGACGTTGACAATTTTAGATGGTATTCCATATAGTCTTAAAACTCTCCAAAATGAATCTATGTGTATGCTATCAAATGCCTTATTAAAGTCTATAAAGTTCAGGATTAATTATTTCTGCTTTTCAATATGTTCTTCAAGTATTATTCTTAGAGTAAAGATCTGGTCAAGACAGCTTCTCCCTTTTCAAAATCCTGCCTGTTCTTCTCTCATTGGAGTATCCACTACATCCTTAATTCTATTTAGAATCACTTTACAAAACACCTTTGACACAACTGATAGTAAGGTTACACCCCTCCAGTTATTGCAGTCACTGAGGTTGCTATTTTTGGGTATTTTAACAATGATTCCTTGTTTCCATTTAGAGGGGACCTTTTGTTCTTTCTAAACTTTATTTTAAACATTCTCCGTAGTTGTCTCATGTTGTCACTGTTAATAGCTTTTAACATTTCGACTGTTATTTCATCTTCACCTGTAGCTTTTTTGTTAGCTATTAGATTCACTCCTGTTTCAATTTCATTCAGCGTAACTTTTTCTAAGGTGACATACAACATGATAAATATATTCTCCATATAATATTTGACTAATTTCTAACACAAAATATATAAGCAAATATACATTTTGTGCTAGAAATTAGCCAGAGTTAAAACTAAACATGCAGATCCAAAAACTTTCATCAAAATTTTTTTCTCTTAAAGTAACAATTGCAATTCTCACACTTGGATCACATAACCAAGAGAAAAAACTTTTTTTTTTAAAATTGGGCAATGTGAACTCCTTCATTCTGCTTTTCTGAGGTTAAAGGACAGTGAATTGGAAAACCAGTTAAATAATCTGTACAGTATTATTCATTATGAAGAAGATGTTTGTACAGAGTATATGGAATATATACAGTTTTTTTAATAACTGAAGGCTTGTTTTTTTTTTTTTGTAATCCATTTCATTGAAAGTGCAGACCCATTTTGTAAAAAAGTGCAGACTGCCATACTGTCATCGTCATCATCATCATCATCATCATCATCATGACTGTACTCCTGTCGACTGCAAAACTTCCATACATATCACATAGATGCTTGTGAATGTTCACAACAGTTTCCTTTTCTGCAATGAGAAATTCTATAACAATTCACTGCTTATACCACAAGTTGCTAACATGCTCCATTTCAATAGTTAGGGCAGCCGTATTCTTTGGCCAGTTGTGGTGCAATTTGTTCACACAATCGGCACATGCCATATTTAAAGTATGTAAAATTTCATGCTTCTATCTTCATTATTAGCTACAAGAAAACGATGCGGTGCATTACTTTCTGAACGTCCCTTGTATATTATCAACACAAGCCCCTTCCTCCTCCTGCATCACTTCCTTGGCCATCAACTTCAGCATATTCCTCCTGTCCATGTTCTTGCTAAGAGCAACATATCTCCTTCCCCACTGTTTGTCACTCCTGCATGCCCTGGACATTGCCTCCACGTCATGTCATGTCACGTCAGCCTAGGTGTCACTTGATTTTCCCAAGAGCTGAACCCATTCATGATGTAGAAATCTGCTCTCTATCTTGCGAAGCATGCTCTGAGATCATCATCGCACTGTGTGTATCATCCTTCTAAACTAGCCTGGACAAAGCCCTGGTTACTGCCTCAATTTCCATCAACACACTGGATGTCATCACGCTGGAGGCCCATGCATTCTGTGCCAACAGTCTGCCTCACCTATAGACAATATATACATACATGTTCTTTTGTATGTATAATTAGTACATGTATTTAGTACCAGCACAAGCTGATACATCAAGCTACATTCCTGAATGAGGAAAAATTGGAAGAAGTGGAGAGTTTTGATTATTTTAGATCACTACTAACTAATAATGGAGATGCAATGAGGGAAATTAAAAGGAGGACATCTATTCCTCTTCAGAAAGTAAAACAACTAAAGAATCTGTGGAGAGGAACAGACAGAACTATAAAAACAAGATTTTTAAGGGCTTGCATCTTTCCCATCACAATATATGCCTGTGAGACCTGGACACTTAACAAAACAGCTGAGAAACACCCTTGAATGTAAATGCTACAGAAGAGTTCTTCAAATATCATGGACACAAAAAAAAGAACAGATATATCCATACTACAAGAACTTAATACTGAAGAAGGTTGGATAGTAAAGAAGATTAAACAGAGAAAACTTAAATATTTTGGACATATTAAATGTCATGATAATCTACAGAAGACCATCTTGGAAGGGTACATAATGGGAAAAAGAAAGAGAGGAAGATCAAGGTAAAGATGGCTGCAAGACATCATTGATAATCTGCAAATGGACGCATCAGCAGTAGGGCATCTTGCTCACAACCGAGAGGCCTACAGGAGAGCTGTAAGGGAGGCAAAATTCCGCAAGGGACATGCAAATGACTTACTGACTGACAAGCTGTTTTAGAATGAAAGCAGAGAGGTAAAAGGCTAAAAATCAGACAGGCATGTATGCCAAGTTTAAAAAATAAACATCATTTTTTATTCTCTTGGTTTTTTTTAATTGCCCACAGCTTACTTTCACAGATCAAATAGGCTTAGGAATCATTTTGGACTGAAACAGGCATGAACCATCATGAAAGAGTTTAAAATGAAAAGCAAAAGCACAGCTTTAAATATGCTGAAGACTCACCCCTGTTGTCACTAGCAAAAGACCATCAAGAGCCGTAGTTGTGAAGGTAAACTGTACTTGAATCTCCCCACTGCCAACAACATCTCTGACCATTCTGGTTGCTGTCCTGCCTCCATTTGAAAACTGCAGCAATGATGTGAGCATCACTGCCTTACTGCCATCAAAGTTTGCAACACCCACAATTTCACAAGCAACACCCTGAATTCCTGGAAGACACGAGCAGGAAAACGATGCTGGTGCAGGCTCAGTACATGTGCCTCCATATTTACAAGGGCTTGAAGAACATTCTGGTATATCCTGATCACACAGAGATCCTGTTAAAAAAATTAATCCAACAATATCCTTGAATAAACAGACTGAATGTGCTTCCAGATGTACATAGTTTGCTTGTTGCTTTTGCCGCTGTTGTCTCCCTGGATCTAACAACTGAATGTTTTTAGCAGTCAATGCTGTGAAGATGTTGGAACACAGATTTTGTCAAATCTGAAGTAGGTTACAGTGGTCAATTTGAAAAATGGAGCTGATTAAAAAAAAAAAAAAAACAAGCTACTTGGAAGGTTCTACCACCATTCTACCACCACGGGATTATGGTAAACTGCCCTGTCAGCCAAGCTGAACCTGCTACTAGGAACATCACTGGAGAGGTAGAACAGGGTCTTGACCAAATCTGGTCCACCTGCCCAGATAAATGTGCTGTCACTTTAGCATAGGACAGGGTCTTGATCACCCATGGTTTACTATTTCTGGTATTCGTGCCACCATTTGGTATAGTCATTGCACCCAATATTCAGTTTATAAAGTTCAGAACATGTCTTATAGTTCTAAACTATAATTCAAAACATGACAATCCAGATTGGACTAGAGTCCAGCACACATATTTTAGAAAGAGCAAAAGAAAGATGGTTTGGAAATCAATGACAACCAAGGTCTGATTGGCAGAATGAGAGAGAGATGATTATTTCAGATTTCAGTGGGGAACCCAATTTGATAGATAAAAGGGATGGCGACCGCAGTAAAACTGGTTTAAATAATAAAGTTAGAAAGAGGTGTATGGTGTAGTTTTACAAAGTGGCAGAGAGAGTGAGTAAAGTGTGAAAAAAATGAATAGAAAGTATGAGAATGTATAAATGAAAAACATACAACATCAGATATTTCAGAGTGAGCCTTTTTTGAGGATTACATGCACAACGAGACAAAAACAAATAACTAAACAAAGAACTTATCTTAATATGGCCTCCTCCAGAAGTAGGAAACAGAGAAATGCGTGTCCACTAGAAGATGCATAGGGACCACGCGGGCCACACAAAGGATACACTGACAGAGCCAATCGTAAAGAAGAGGTGGAGAGAGAGAGGAGGAAAACAAGTGGTAGAAAGGGGTGGGGGGAAGGCAACAGAAACATGATAGCTGCTAGAGGAGGTGGTGTTGGGGGGGGGGGGAAGGAGAAATGGAGAGATAATGATTGAAGAACATACACACCTGCAGGGAGAAAATGTGAAACTGGTGAACTGGACAAGACCCTATAAACACCAATATGTTGCCAGAGAAGAAAAGAGGGTGGCAGTAGGGAGGGGTAGCTAGGAGAAAGAAAGTAGAGTAAAAAAAAAGGGGGGGAGTGGAAAACTAAAGAAGTTACAGAAAGCTGAAGACATTGTTAATTCCAGCTGGGTGGAGACAGACAGTCTGGAAAATAAGGCGCTGTTCTAGGACCCTCCGAGATCGTACATCAGCAGAACAAGAGTGGATCACACTAACAGAAATGTCCTATTTTCCCCTGTGGTTGCCAAGGCAAAAATGTTTAGCCACAGGTGTCCAGGGCCTCTTATAAATATCATTAAGATGATGGTGAAAATGATCTCCTAAGCGTAAACCGGTCTCCCCTATGTACTTAATTTGATCATGGACACGATGAAGGCATGAGGCAAAACAAGATAAAAATCTGCTGCATATGACATTCTGAAAAAATGACATAAGATTATTGATAGTTTACCCATGCTTTAATGTCTACGGCTGTTTTTATCACGGTTAAAGGATATCATCAATGCTACAGGAGAAGATGACCAAAGAAAATGCTTCACTGACAAATGTGAATCATTGTTCTTGTCAAGGATTGAGGAGCCAGGGGCGAAGTAGCTAAGTAAAAGAACCAGACGGATGGTCAGTCCAACACAGAACAGTGTTGATCAGTTAGCTTACACGGATGAAGATAACAAAAGGAGACTGAAGCACTTACAGACAAGTCCAGAGAGATAGTCCTCTCTGACCAGAGAGATAGTCCTCTCTGACCAGAGGGATAGTCCTCTCTAACCGACTGACTTCATGTTTTGCTCATTGTTCCATTTCACAAAAACTTCCAAAACTTGTTTTCCTTTTGTCATTTCCCATTTCTACTTTTGTAATATAGTTATTATAGTTTTAAAAAAATAATATTTGTAGCAAACCTTGAAATCCAAGGGGACAGAGGCAGGTAAATGTGTTAATACCATCAACACAAGTTGCTGCTCCTGCACAAGGGAATGATGTGCACTCATCAATGTCATGGCTGCAAGCAACACCTGAAACAGAACATGTTCACTTCACTATATATATTGAACTCAATGCAGTTTTATTCTTCAATATAATAATGGAATTTCTTCAACTTATACAGTTTTGAAGAAGATACATGTTATCTGTGGGTTTTGCCAAGCAACATTTTTTGCTGAATAGTTCCTATCACAACTGATTCCAACAAATGTTGGTCTTACATATAATGTTACATAAACTGAGTGCAGTTTTTATATGGCAAAGATCAGTCTCCTTGTGCTTGAATCTTTTGTTTTGACATTTCAAATAATGCTGCATTTTTACACAGTTGGGCACCTGGGTTGCAATATGGTTAGTGAACTGGTCCTTCATGGTTAAGGCTGGTGGTTTGAATCCAGCCAGAGATACTCCACTACTTCAGCTGTAGATATGGATAATTGGCTTCTTCTGGAGATAAAGAAAGAAAGGCTGGCAGGTGGTACTACTTACCACATCATCCTTTAGTGTGCTGAAAGGTCAAAGAAAAATATGGACACTATCATCATGTCAGTCAGAGCATCCCAAAACAACCTATCAACTGGAACAAAACAGGCCGAAGAAAAAGAGGTCGGCCACGTGAAACTCTAAAGAGGACATTGTTAAGAGAGGCCAAATTAGCAGGCATAACATCCCTTGATGAGGTTGAAACTCACAGAGGACAAGAAAACTTGGAGAACTACCGTGTGAGCCCTATGTGATGTTTAACAGCATGTGAAGGATGTAAGATGTAAGAAGATCACCATATCTGATAGATACCCTTTTTGACATAAAAGGGCTATCATTATCTTTTTACCTTTTATAGTTAACAGATGTTTGTTATGCATAATAATGATGTAATAAGAAGACTGACATATGTTTACATGGTGTATGAAGAATTTTGTTTTATGTGTTTGCATGGTGTAACAAAATAACTTGCTTTATGCATTGTGACAAGAAAGACAAAACTACCTGCTCCAAAAATTTCTTCCAAAATATATATAATAATTTTACAGTCACACACCTGTGTATCCTGGCATGCACTGGCATATAAATCCATCTACAAGATCTTCACACGTAGCATTGTTCTGGCACGGGTCGTAACTGCATTCATTCACTTCAACAGAGCAATTCTGACCTGCATGATGAAAAAACAGATACATGAATATTCCGGAAAATTTGTGACACATAAGTATATTCTTTCATAACTTTGTCCAGCACTTTTTTTAAACCTAAATAAGCAGTGGAGAAGAGGTAAGAAAGGTTATTGTAGAGTCAAAGATACTAGCTCTCTTTCATGATATTCACTTTTCAATTAAAGCATATCACAACGGACTACTTAAAGAAATACAGATAAACATGACTCTTTTCATGACTAAATTTTCTGAGAAACTTGGCATTTTGACTTATTGGAGAGTATCATTTCATCTTCTTTTGTGCACACACTGCATAAAATGAGAACAGCAATAACAGTCAGATGTTACTGGCACCTGTCATCACCCTTATCAACAGTAGAAAGAAGGAGACAAAACTCAGTCCTTTAGCATTCAGAAAAGAAGATGATAACCATAACAATAATATACGCTATATATGTCCATTAAAATAAGATTTTTAAGGGCATGCATCTTTCCTATCACAACATATGCCTGTGAGACCTGGACACTTAACAAAACAGCTGAGAAACACATAAATGCCTTTGAATGTAAATGCTACAGAAGAGTTCTTCAAATATTATGGACACAAAAAAGAACAAACATATCCATACTACATATATATATATATGTAGTATGGGTCCAGACATGGAGAAGGACAACAGAAAGGATGTTGAGCAATAGAGGGCTCACCTGGGCAAGAGCAGAAAAAAAGGCGAAGGACAGGCATTTGTGGAAAACCCTTGTGGAAGCCCCATGTGCCCTGGGCACATAAGGTTCAGAGGGAGAGAGAGATATCCATACTATAAGAACTTAATATAAAAAAGGCTGGCTAGTAAAGAGGATTAAACAGAGAAAACGTAAATATTTAGAACACATTAAACGTCATGATAATCTAGAGAAAACCGTCTTGGAAGGGTACATAATGGGAAAAAGAAAGAGAGGAATACCAAGGTGAAGATGACTGCAAGACATCACTGATGATCTGTAAATGGATGCATCAGCAGCAGGCCATCTTACTCACAAGTGAGAGGCCAACGGGAGTGCTGTTAGGAAGGCAAAGTTCCGCAAGGGACATGCAAATGAATGGATGAATGAATATGTCCATTAAAAGCAACAATAATAATAATAATTTGCATTCCATATGCCCAATATGGATAATCATAATAATCATCTACATTTCATATGGCCATTATGAATAACCACAATAATCATCTACATGTCATATGCTCATTAATATTAACAATAACCATCATCTACATGTTATATAGCCATTATGGATAACCATAAGCATCATCTACATTCCATATATCCATTATGCAAATCCACTGTTGTCAGGAGAAGGAAGATGGGTATAAAACAGGATGACTGGTTTGGTTGAGAATACAAAAACTAAACATTTTTCATGGAAAAAAGAAGATATCTGCTAGACTAGCAAGAAAATTAAGAAGAACAAGTGTTGAAATTTAAACAAATGAGAAATACTGGACAGGTTTTGTGGAAAATAAGAGTGAAAAGGAAACCAAATGGCCAGGAAAGATACACAGAAGTGACATACCTGCATATCCAAAAGCACATTCACAACTAAAGCCATTAATCAGATCTGTACAATTTCCACCATTCTGACATGCACCAGAAATGCAGTCATCAATATCTTGTTCACATCTCAGACCAGTCCAGCCAGGTTGGCAGTGACAGTTATATCCATTGATAGCATCAAGACAGGTGCCATTGTTCATGCACGGTTTGAGAATGGTGCATTCATCAATGTTGCCATCACAAAGTTGACCTGAATGACAAAAATGTGGCATTAGATATAACAGTATTTATGGGACGATAATCTATAAGATGTCAAGTTATTTACATTTTATGTTGATGAAGCAGTAATAAACTGTGAAATACATCCCTATCCCTCCACAGATGCACCTCATAATATGGTGTCAGCGTCCACATTTTGTCCGACCTGATGGTACATGATGGGGACTTCTGGATGGAGTTAAACCACCAACCTAAACCCAAGATAGACAAGCACATTATCCATTGTGCCAGATGCCCAAATAATCTGCTACCTGCTGAGTTAATTACATTTACTGTAGACAGAAAAATAATCTGAGAATAGCTGTATGGTCTTATTACCTCCAAACATGAAAGCCCCAAAACCAGGCAGTGTATCCTCAATGCCCCAAACATAATAGCCCAACATCGAGAATCATCACAGAAAATAAAGGCAAACTCATCTTGAAAAAAAAAAACAAACCGCCAGGAGAAGATAGATACGAAAATGAAGCAGAGAAAATGGGCAAAAACAAATGATACTCTGGTATAGATATTAAATTTTCTATACAGAACTAGCTGGATTATGTCAAGAAATAACCTGCCATTTTTTCTATTTTAAATACAGGACACTCATTCAAGTGAATGGGCTGAAGGAATGTAAAATTAAAACTGAAATTTTAATTTCAAAGTTTAATCAGTAGCCTTGGCTTAAAGCTTTACTTACAAATGTGCCAATCTGGCCTACTTGTACTTCTTCACAGAGTGAATTTTCTTCAAAAGAGCTACCTTTTCCCTAGAATAATTCTGGCTATTTTCGAATATGCAAAGATAAGAAAATGAGACATTATGGGACAGCTGTTTTAGGCATTCTGACTGAAGTAATATATATCATGGGACAAATACTGGACTGTCCCCTTATAATACGGGACTTCATAAGAGAAAATAAATATTCCACCTACTGCTATCTTCCTCCCTTCTTCTATCCTTATATCATGCATGAAGATAACTGATACAAGCATGAGAAATCATAGTACAGATGTAAAGTTAAACATGCAACATTTCAGTCTTTTTGTCAGATACCTGACAGATAGCCACAAAAACTTAAATAGAGACTGACAGATAGCCACAAAAACTTATAGGAAGACTGACAGATAGCCACAAAAATCTATAGGGAGGCTGACAGATAGACACAAAAACCTATCGGGAGACTGACACAGCCATAAAAATCTACAGGTAGACCTTCACTTTACAGCACAGGAAGAAAATGTGGATGTGTCATTTCACAAAATGTTGAAAGATCAGATAAAAACATGGAAACATGGAACAACATAATAAAACAATAATAAACTGACATTTCATTAAAATTACTCTATCTCTTTTATTTATTTATTTTTTTTATAAAATAGAAAAGGGAGTTCACGAACATATTTTTAGCTCACAAAGACAGAAAACTAGAATTTAAATAATTTTTTTACTTACCTGTGTAACCAGGTAAACACTGACAAGTGAAACCAATGTTATTTTCACTTATGTTGTCTTTACAGGTGGCATTGTTCTGACAAGGATTTGGCACACAGTTTGAGAGTCTCACAGAGCAATCAGAACCAGTATAACCTGAAAGGTAAGAAAAGAATACACTGAAGGCTCCTGCATCCTTACTTAAGCTACAGAAAATCTAATGCCAGAGCTGCCGTACATCTTCCTCATTCACTCTCATAGTAGTTTCAGACTCTGACTGATCTTCTTACATCTTACAGATTACATCCTTCCCATTCTGTGAAACGTCACATGGGGCTCGCATGGAGGTTGCCAAGATTTCCTATTTTCTGCGAGCTTTTCAACCTCATCAAGAGATATTATACCCTATAAATTGACCTCTTTAGAGTTTCACGTGGTCGACCTCTTTTTCTTTAGCCTATTGTGTTCCACTTAACAGTTTGTTTTGGGATCTGACTGTTTCTTCTCATCACATGACTGACATACAGCTATGTCCATCTCCTTTTTCTGATCACCCATGAGACAGGTTCACTCATCTGTCTATCTCTGCATTGTTCTTGAATTCATTCCACTTTATACTGAGTATTTTCCTTAGGCATTTGTTTTCAAAAGAGTCTAATTTGTTAGTTTCATTTATCATTTATCATATAGCAGTTTCATTTATCATATCTGTTCAGTAAGGCTGCAATGGCTCTCTCCATTTTAAAAAGTTCTCAACAGCTTCATCTACAACTGGGATGTGACAGCAGACCTACCAGAAATAAATGAATACCTGACTGCCATCAAGAACACAGGAATGTGACTGGACATTGTAGTATACTCCATAGCAAAACAAGAACTAATAATGATCAAGCTTATGGTTTCATAGAAAACAAGAATAGAGAAGCAGTATTTATTCAAATGTGAGAAGTATAATGATCTGGTCAAGCAACTGAGGCAGGGGGCAGGAGTAAAGGCAAAAGTGATAGCTGTAGAAGTGGGAGCAAAAGGATTCATAGCAACATCAGCATATGACCTATATAAGCAATTGGGCATAAAGGGAAAAGCAAGAGCAAGGGCAATGTAAAGCTTTTCAGAAACAGCAGAAAAAGCCTCATGCTGGCTGTGGAGCATGCAAAAACCAAGCATTAAGAACCTAAATAATTTCACTTGTCACAACCAATAATGGTTCTCCGTAGCTAAATCGCTAAAATGCAGTTCAAAATGCAGTGCCAATTGGAAGATCATGGGTTCAATTCTGGGACGAGGAAAAAAAAAGGAGCAAAAACTCATAAGACTTCTGGGAGTCATGACCCAGAGGGGACCTAACCTCCCCCCCCTCCTTAGGGTGTCAGGACATAGGGCCAAAACACTTGTCCTCTGATGATCTGAAGCAGTTGTGTCATTGTTCCGCTCTCTACAGCAGAGAGTTTCCTGCATACAACTGCCTACTTGTGGTCCTTGTTATGAAGCTTCTCTTGTTGAAGTAAACAATGAAAGTCATTGCTTGAAATAATACTCATTCACCGATTTGTATGTTATGGTACATACCTGAGAATGGCATGGTCAAAATCTTAGAATATTGGCTTCTCATTCAGGAGACATGGGTTCATAGCATAGTATCTCCTGTTCAGCTTTCCTGTAGGCCTCTTGGTTGTAAGCAAGATGCCCTGCTGCTGGTGCATCTATTAGTAGATCATCAGTGATGTCTTCAGCCATCTTTGCCTTGGTCTTCCTCTTTTTATTTTTCCCATTATGTATCTTTCCAAGACTGTCTTCTCTAAATTCTCATGACATTCAATATGTCCAAAATATTTAAGTTTTCTCTGCTTAATCCTCTTTACTAGCCAACCTTCTTTAATATAAATTCTTGTAATATGGAAAAACGTACTTCTTTTTTGTGTTCATGATATCTGAAGAAATCTTCTGTAGCATTTACATTCAAAGGTATTTATGTGTTTCTCAGCTGTTTTGTTAAGTGCCCAGGTCTCACAGGTATATGTTGAGACTGAAAAAATGCATGTCATCAAAAATCTTACTTTTGTACTTCTATCTGTTCCTCTCCACAGCTTCTTTAGTTATTTTATTTTCATCAATAGATGTCCTCCTTTTAATTTCCCTCATTGTATCTTCATTATTAGTTAGTAATGATCCAAGATATTCAAAACTCTCCACCCCTTCCAATTTTCATCACTGATATATATGCTGCCTTATTTGTTTTGTCAGTTGTCATAAATTTTTAGTTTTCTTTGTATTAAGATAGAGGTTTTGCTCTTCACTATTCTTACGGACTGACATAATTAGTTCCTCCATTCCTTTTTGTGTTGTGTACTTCAATACTGTGTCATCAGCATATCTAATCTCTGGTATTTCATAACCTGCAATTGTTATGGCATTGTAATATTCTTTGTCTACATCTTCCCTAACATTCCTCATTATATTTTCAGTATACAAGTTAAATAAGTAAGGCGACAATATGCACTCCTGATGGACCCCTTGTTTTATGTCAAACCAAGTTGTTGTTTCACCATTTATTCTTACTGCTGCTTGTTGGTCTAGATACAGCAGTGATATTAATTGTATCAAATGTATTGGAAATCCCATTTTTTCCCAATATTTCCAAAAGTTTCTGGTGTTGTACACAATTAAATGCCTTTGAATAGTCTATGAAATATAATTACAGATTAACATTAAATTCTCTGCATTTCTCTCTTATTAGTCTTATATTGAATATATGATCTCTTGATCCTCTTCCTTGTCTAAAACCAGCTTGGACCATATTGACTTCTATTTTCTTATGGTCTAGCCATTATGATTTTTAATAGAATTATACTTGCATGACTAATCAGGGCAACAGTTCTATAGTTTGTGCATAATTTCAGGTTATCCCTTTTTTGGCAATGGTATGAATATAGTGTAGTTCTTTTCCATTCTTGTGGCACCATACCTGAATGCCATATATTTTTTATAGTGCATGATAGATTACAGCACATTACTTTCTTCCTGCTTTAATAAGTTCAGCTGTTATCTCATCATATCCTGGTGATTTACCATTTTTTAGACTCTTTATTGCTCATAAAACTTCTTCTATTGTCTCCAATAATAATTCACACTGTTGATTTCTGCTTTCACAGTCAGTTGTATCATACATTCCTCTGCAATATTCCTTCCATCTTTCTAGAATTTCCTCTGTCTCTGTCAAGGTCTTTCCCATCTCATCACAAATACATCTAGCTTAGGTGTGACATTTTTCATCTATGTCATTTCTTTAAACATTTCACTATCTCTTCCACACTTCTGATGTCCTTCTATTCTTTAACAACAATCTTGTATGTATTGTTTTTTTTGTCTCTTCTTATGTTTCATCTTATTTCTTTTGTTAAAGATTTATAATACTCCCTGTTGTTATTTGTTAATTTCCATTTCATTTTCATTTCTCTACGTTGTTTTATTAGTTCTAGTGTGCCTGCTGTAATCCATTCATTCTTTTTTTTTTCTTTACTGGAACCATGTCTTCAGCTGTTGTTATTAAGATATATCTGGCCTGCGTAGCCAATTCATCTGGTGTCATCTCCTCCTGTACAGTCAGTATCTCAAAGCAGTTCTTCACTTCTTTTCTGGTATTTTTGTAAGATCAAAGCGGAGTGGTCTTGATCCCGTAACTGTCTTTTTTTATCTTTGTCTTCATGTCTGCTATTAATAACTCATGGTCCGTGTCACAATCAGCACCTGGTAAAGTTTTTGCTGATGTTATACTTGATCTCCATCTTCTTTGCACTAAAATGTAATCTATTTGATTCTTGGTCTTCCCATCAGGTGATGTCCATGTGTAAAGTCTTCTTGGATGTTGTTTAAAAAGTGTGTTAGCAATCATTAGCTCATTTTCCATGCAAAACGCCATTAGATTGTCACCCCTGCCTCATTTCTATGCCCTATGCTAAATTTCCCTACAACATGTCTTTCATCTTCTGCTCTTTCTTTACCAATCTTTGCATTAAAATCTCTAATTATTAATACAATATCATTTTTCCATACCTGGTCTATCATCGTTTGCAGTGTGTTATAAAAGTCTTCTACTTCCTCCTCTTCTGCTGCTGATGTAGGTGCATATATCTGGATGATTGTTACATTTCTAGGAGTGCCTTTAAGTCTGATAGTGAGGATTCTATCACTTACTGGACTGTCACCTAGTAATGCTTTTGATGTTAATTTGTCCAAGTAAAAATCCACTCCATTCTTTCCTCCTAATTCTCCACCAGGGTGTATAAAGATATTATCATTCATGCTCTTGAAGCATCCTGATACTTTCCATCAATGTTCGCAAACTCTCAAAATGTGTAAACCCATTCTTTTCATCTCATCACTTATTATTTGATACTTTCCCTCATACATACTTCTCACATTCCATGTTCCTACTCTTATTTTTCTTTTTAGTTTGATGCAGGGGTTTTCCTTAGTAACACTGTCAGGATTTTGTCCGTCATCACAATTACTAGTACTGACCTCTGTCTCACTCTTCCCCAGTGTTAAAATTAGATCTATCTGGGGGACTCGACACCAGACCTTTTTTTTCTATCTGACCTTCCATGTTGCTGTTTCTTGGTATGTTTCTAGAAGGTAGTTTGCCATTGCTTTCCTTCCGGGCAGTGACTGTACTAGCCAGTGATCATAGCCATTGTCCCTACATTGAGATCATCTGCCTACCATCATAGAATGGTGACCATAACCAACATTATCTGTCAGCTGCTCTCCCATTCCATCCACCACCTAGTGCTAGTGCCTTCAAATTTCTAGGCCACTACAGCATTTCAGGTAGGAATGAGCACCTATCCTCAGTGCCTTTCAATTTCCAAGGGAAACCCCAGGTATTTTTTTTAACCTGGGCTGACCTCATTGCCAACCAGTCTGAAAAAAATTCTCCTCAAGAGCAAAATCAAACCAGGGACCTTCTGATCAGTAGGTGAATGCAGCAACTACAACACCACCACAGCACTTTCGACAAAGACAAGACAAAGTTTTGGTCAGCCCTCATCAACCTCTAACTCAGTCACTTTCACTTCTGCTTAACTATAAAACATGCCTCATCCTGTACCTTTCTGTACTTTCCTCTAGGAGCAGGAATATTACAGTCACTAGCTAACTTCCTACTTACTTTAGACTGAGATCCATTACTGGTATCCTGCAGTCAGTCAGCTGTGAAACTTGGTACCTGATATTAATGTTAGGGAAAACTGGCTCTAAAGTGTAGAATTATTATTATTACGTCAGATAACACTGGTGATCATGCTTCTCCATCTTGTGTGGCCCTTAGTGTTTTCCGATTAATTCAGATGCTTTTCTTTTTCTATGCCAATCTTTGCATTAAAATCTCTAATTATTAATACAATATCATTTTTCCGTACCTGGTCTATCATCGTTTGCAGTGTGTTATAAAAGTCTTCTACTTCCTCCTCTTCTGCTGCTGATGTAGGTGCATATATCTGGATGATTGTTACATTTCTAGGAGTGCCCTTAAGTCTGATAGTGAGGATTCTATCACTTACTGGACTGTCACCTAGTAATGCTTTTGATGTTAATTTGTCCAAGTAAAAAGCCACTCCATTCTTTCCTCCTAATTCTCCACCAGGGTGTATAAAGATATTATCACTCATGCTCTTGAAGCATCCTGATCCTTTCCATCAATGTTCGCAAACTCCCAAAATGTGCATCCCCATTCTTTTCATCTCGTCACTTATTATTTGATACTTTCCCTCATACATACTTCTTACATTCCATGTTCCTACTCTTATTTTTCTTTTTAGTTTGATGCAGGATTTTTCCTTAGTAACACTGTCAGGATTTTGTCCATCATCACAATTACTAGTACTGACCTCTGTCTCACTCTTCCCCAGTGTTAAAATTAGATCTATCTGGGGGACTCGACACCAGACCTTTTTTTTCTATCTGACCTTCCATGTTGCTGTTTCTTGGTATGTTTCTAGAAGGTAGTTTGCCATTGCTTTCCTTCCGGGCAGTGACTGTACTAGCCAGTGATCATAGCCATTGTCCCTACATTGAGATCATCTGCCTACCATCATAGAATGGTGACCATAACCAACATTATCTGTCAGCTGCTCTCCCATTCCATCCACCACCTAGTGCTAGTGCCTTCAAATTTCTAGGCCACTACAGCATTTCAGGTAGGAATGAGCACCTGTCCTCAGTGCCTTTCAATTTCCAAGGGAAACCCCAGGTATTTTTTTTAACCTGGGCTGACCTCATTGCCAACCAGTCTGAAAAAAATTCTCCTCAAGAACAAAATCAAACCAGGGACCTTCTGATCAGCAGGTGAATGCAGCAACTACAACACCACCACAGCACTTTTGACAAAGACAAGACAAAGTTTTGGTCAGCCCTCATCAACCTCTAACTCAGTCACTTTCACTTCTGCTTAACTATAAAACATGCCTCATCCTGTACCTTTCTGTACTTTCCTCTAGAAGCAGGAATATTACAGTCACTAGCTAACTTCCTACTTACTTTAGACTGAGATCCATTACTGGTATCCTGCAGTCAGTCAGCTGTGAAACTTGGTACCTGATGTTAATGTTAGGGAAAACTGGCTCTAAAGCGTAGAATTATTATTATTATGTCAGATAACACTGGTAATCATGCTTCTCCATCTTGTGCGGCCCTTGGTGTTTTCCGATTAATTCAGATGCTTTTCTTTTTCTATGCCACTTGGTCAGTCCAGTGAGATATTTTTCTCTAGCTTTTTCATTTGACTTTTCCAGTCATTACTAGCTTCTCCAGCTTCTATCTTCTCATGATATGTCCAAGAAATTTTGATGTTTCGAAAAAAGAAAAAGGCAAATAAAAAGTGTACAGTATCTGTTTGAAAAGTGAGCCATACTGGATTACAAATGTCATGTTTGCGAGTATATTCATGACAAATATATTATTATGTAGAAAAAAAAGTACCATGAAAATATGGAACAATGCATGTGTGAGCAGAAAAAAAAACTTGAACTCTTTACCATCATTATCTCATGAGAAACAAACATAGTCACCCACAGCACACGTGAGAAACAAACATACTCACCCACAGCACAGGTAAGAAACAAACATACTCACCCACAGCACAAGTGAGAAACAAACATACCCACAGCACAGGTGAGAAACAAACACACCCACAGCACAAGTGAGAAACAAACATACTCACCCACAGCACAAGTGAGAAACAAACATACTCACCCACAGCACAAGTGAGAAACAAACATACTCACCCACAGCACAAGTGAGAAATAACATACTAACCCACAAAACAAGTGAGAAACAAACATACTCACCCACAGCACAAGTGAGAAACAAACATAATCACCCATAGCACAGACGAGAAGCAAACATACTCACACACAGCACAAGTGAGAAACAACGATACTAACGCACAGCACAAGTGAGAAACAAACATACTAACCCACAGCACAAGTGAGAAACAAACATACTCACCCACAGCACAAGTGAGAAACAAACATACTCATCCACAGCACAAGTGAGAAACATACATACTCACCCACAGCACAAATGAAAAACATACATACTCACCCACAGCACAAGTAAGAAACAAACATACTCACCCACAGCACAAGTGAGAAACAAACATACTAACCCACAGCACAAGTGAGAAACAAACATACTCACCCATAGCACAAGTGAGAAACAAACATACTCACCCATAGCACAGACGAGAAACAAATATACTCACCCACAGCACAAGTGAGAAACAAACATACTAGCCCACAGCACAAGTGAGAAACAAACATACCCATAGCACAGACGAGAAACAAACATACTCACCCACAGCACAAGTGAGAAACAAACATACTCACCCACAGCACAGACGAGAAACAAACATACTCACACACAGCACAAATGAGAAACAAACATACTCACCCACAGCACAAGTGAGAAACAAACATACTCACCCACAGCACAAGTGAGAAACAAACATAATCACCCACAACACAAGTGAGAAACAAACATACTCACCCACAGCACAAGTGAGAAAGAAACATACTCACCCACAGAACAAGTGAGAAACAAACATACTCACGCACAGAACAAGTGAGAAACAAACATACTCACCCACAGCACAGGGAGAAACAAACATACTCACCCACAGAACAAGTGAGAAACAAACATACTAACCCACAGCACAAATGAGAAACAAACATACTCACCCACAGAACAAGTGAGAAACATACTCACCCACAGAACAGGTGAAAAATAAACATACTCACCCACAGAACAAGTGAGAAACAAACATACTCACCCACAGAACAAGTGAGAAACAAACATACTCACCCACAGAACAAGTGAAAAACAAACATACTCACCCACAGAACAAGTGAGAAACAAACATACTCACCCACTGAACAGGTGAGAAACAAACATACTCACCCACAACACAGGCACATTGTGATGGTTTGCCTATATTTTCAATGCAGGTGCCATTATTCAAACATGTAGTCACTGCACATTCTTGAAGATCTGCCTCACAACTTTTTCCTGTCCAATGTTGAGGGCAGACACAGCTGAAGAAAATAATTTTATATTAGGAAAACATTGATATGACCACTTGACACAACTGCAAAATCAAAGAATGCACAATAAAATATGAGCAAATGCTGCATGTGCTACCTCCAGTCAGTCTTCATCATGTTTGATCTGTGTAGATCTGCTGCCTTCACCACATGTGCTACCTCCAGTCAGTCTTCATCATGTTTGATCTGTGTAGATCTGCTGCCTTCACCACATGTGCTACCTCCAGTCAGTCTTCATCATGTTTGATCTGTGTAGATCTGCTGCCTTCACCACATGTGCTACCTCCAGTCAGTCTTCATCATGTTTGACCTGTGTAGATCTGCTGCCTTCACCACACTAATGGCTAGCTAGAGCCCCAGCTGCATACTAAGAGTGAGGCATGTGTAAGCCCTGTTCAAAATTCTGGTCATAGTTTCAATAATTTGAAGAGTAACAGAATTATATCTGTTAGATGGTCAGTAGATAGATACAAAGAAGGCTGGAAGCAGCTGAAATGTGGTTCTTAAAAAGAATAGTGAAGAGAGAGAAAATTAATGAACAGTGAGAAAATTAAATGAGAATGTTCTGAAAGAGGCACAAGAAAGATAAAAAATTATAACAAAAGATCAGAAAACAGCAGCCCACAGTTGTGGGGCATATTTGGAGAAGAGACAGGCTAGAGCAACTAACAGCAACAAGGAAGACTGAAGGTAGAAGAGACAGGCTAGAGCAACTAACAGTAACAAGGAAGACTGAAGGTAGAAGAGACAGGCTAGAGCAACTAAAAACAGGCTAGAGCAACTAACCGCAACAGGGAAGACTGAAGGTAGAAGAGACAGGCTAGAGCAAATAACATCAACAAGGAAGACTGAAGGTAGAAGAGACAGGCTAGAGCAACTAACCGCAACAGGGAAGACTGAAGGTAGAAGAGACAGGCTAGAGCAACTAACCGCAACAGGGAAGACTGAAGGTAGAAGAGACAGGCTAGAGCAACTAACATCAACAAGGAAGACTGAAGGTAGAAGAAGCAGGCTAGAGCAACTAATATCAACAAGGAAGAGTGAAGGTAGAAGAGACAGGCTAGAGCAACTAACATCAACAAGGAAGACTGAAGGTAGAAGAAACAGGCTAGAGCAACTAACATCAACAAGGAAGAGTGAAGGTAGAAGAGACAGGCTAGAGCAACTAACATCAACAAGGAAGACTGAAGGTAGAAGAAACAGGCTAGAGCAACTAACATCAACAAGGAAGAGTGAAGGTAGAAGAAACAGGCTAGAGCAACTAACATCAACAAGGAAGAGTGAAGGTAGAAGAAACAGGCTAGAGCAACTAACATCAACAAGGAAGACTGAAGGTAGAAGAAACAGGCTAGAGCAACTAACATCAACAAGGAAGAGTGAAGGTAGAAGAAACAGGCTAGAGCAACTAACCGCAACAAGGAAGACTGAAGGTAGAAGAGACAGGCTAGAGCAACTAACATCAACAAGGAAGACTGAAGGTAGAAGAAGCAGGCTAGAGCAACTAATATCAACAAGGAAGAGTGAAGGTAGAAGAGACAGGCTAGAGCAACTAACATCAACAAGGAAGACTGAAGGTAGAAGAAACAGGCTAGAGCAACTAACATCAACAAGGAAGAGTGAAGGTAGAAGAGACAGGCTAGAGCAACTAACATCAACAAGGAAGACTGAAGGTAGAAGAACAGGCTAGAGCAACTAACATCAACAAGGAAGAGTGAAGGTAGAAGAAACAGGCTAGAGCAACTAACATCAACAAGGAAGAGTGAAGGTAGAAGAAACAGGCTAGAGCAACTAACATCAACAAGGAAGACTGAAGGTAGAAGAAACAGGCTAGAGCAACTAACATCAACAAGGAAGAGTGAAGGTAGAAGAAACAGGCTAGAGCAACTAACCGCAACAAGGAAGACTGAAGGTAGAAGAGACAGGCTAGAGCAACAAGGAAGACTGAAGGTAGAAGAGACAGGCTAGAGCAACAAGGAAGACTGAAGGTAGAAGAAACAGGCTAGAGCAACTAACAGCAACAGGGAAGACTGAAGGTAGAAGAGACAGGCTAGAGCAACTAACAGCAACAAGGAAGACTGAAGGTAGAAGAGACAGGCTAGAGCAACTAACAGCAACAAGGAAGATTGAAGGTAGAAGAGACAGGCTAGAGCAACTAACAGCAACAAGGAAGACTGAAGGTAGAAGAGACAGGCTAGAGCAACTAACAGCAACAAGGAAGACTGAAGGTAGAAGAGACAGGCTAGAGCAACTAACAGCAACAAGGAAGACTGAAGGTAGAAGAGACAGAAGTGGACAGAGAGAAAAGATGTTTGATGGTTTGGCATCCTGACATGACAAATGCTTAGTGGCAAGCCTGCTGAGAAGGACTAGGGACTGAGGGTTATGGAAGGACATGATCTCCCACACCTGTCAGTAAGGACCTTTGAGAAGAGAGAAATCTGCTAGAACTTCTTTCTTTTGAGAAGAGAGAAATCTGTTAGAACTTCTTTCTTTTGAGAAGAGAGAAATCTGTTAGAACTTCTTTCTGACTGTGTGCCTCCAGAATCCAATTAATCTGCAGCTTCATTAGCCTGTTATATTATCATCTAGAAGTTATTTTTTTTTAACCTTCCTTGTATTCAGAGTGTCTCTCAATCTCTTCAATGTTTCAAGATGTTATGGCTGAAGTTTTATAATCTGCCTCCATTAATCTCTGTTCCTGAATGTCTGGAACAGAGAAAAAGTTGTGTGATAAAGGGCAGAATGTCAGATGGGCCTGCATGCCCAATTCTTAACCTTTTGGAAATAAAGATCAATCAATCAACTTTGAGTACATCAAAGTAAGTTTTCTTCCATGTTGTCTTTTCTTCTTTGCCTTAACATTTTCCCTTTCATTTCTTGTGTGTTTGAAATTGTTTTCTAATGACTCTCTATCATTCTTTGTATGTGGCTTAGTTTTCACAATGTTACTTTTTTTTTTTTAAGCTAAACTCAATTATCATTTTTGCGAGAGCATAATTTTGCATTTTTTTGTGACCTCATTGTTTAATAAAACTTTGACACTGAACTGGAATAATTAAACTGGTTTTTCTAGCAAAAGTTTGATGCTGAACTGGAATAACTATCTATTTTGTCCAAGGAAACTTTAAAACAGAATGGCAATAACCAAACAGGTTTGTCTAGGATTGACTCTGACATAGAACAGAAAAGAAATAAATAAAACTATTTTTCAAGCATACATAGTTTCCATGGAACATCTTGAACTATACTAACAACACACCTGAATCCCGGAGTCTTGTTGATGCACTGACCACCATTAAGACATACAGAAGGCATGATCAAGCATTCATTGATGTCTTTGTCACACACAGTACCAGTCCATCCCCCAGGACACTCGCAAGCAAATTCTGTGGTTTAACACACATTATATTTAGTTATCCTAAAATCATCATTAAACTGAGAATCAAAAGTTTTAAATTAAAATTAGCTTGTGTCTTTCAAACTTTTTAATCACTTAAGGTCATCATCATCATTAAGAATCATAATGAATGACATTGACATTGATGTCACAGACCTACTCCAAGAGAACTATTTACATTTGATCTGAGTGGTGAGCTCTACTTGACAAACAATATCTATGACACATGAACATTTTTCTTTGCAGTTATCATGGTTACCATTTTTTTTACTAAAAGACATTATGCCTATTTTTAGCAATTTCAACAGTGTAAAATTATGAATGCCCGCTATGGAACAAAACCATATGAAGCCAGTTATTTTCCTAGTAATTCTAAAAAAAAAAAACAGTCATTTAAATGGCTTATGGTAGTATAAGGGTTAACTTTTTTTTTTAATAGCTATTTAAAAAAAAAAAATGTGGAATGTTCATCCTCTCATATCTTATGTTGATCATGTGATGAGAAGAAACAGTCAGAGAATCCCAAAACAAGCTATCAAGTGGAACACAACAGGCCAAAGAAAAAGGCAGACAGCGTGAAATTCTGAAAAGGAC
Organism: Achatina immaculata; assembly: GCA_009760885.1. Taxonomy (NCBI): domain Eukaryota; kingdom Metazoa; phylum Mollusca; class Gastropoda; order Stylommatophora; family Achatinidae; genus Lissachatina; species Lissachatina immaculata. Next base: position 857,280 of record CM019701.1, on the reverse strand, counting down.
ATTGTTAAGAGAGGTCAAATTAATAGGCATAAAATCCCTTGATAAGGTTGAAAGACTCGCTGAAGACAGAAAAAACTGGCAAACTACCTTACGAGCCCTATGTGACGTTTAATGACACAGGAAGGATATAAGATATAAGAAGCCAGCTCATTTTCATACACACCCACATGCCCTGGACAGAAGATCCAGGTTAATCCACACGTGAGTGTCCAAACAGGTTTATCCATTCTCTCCAAAGAAAATGTGATTGCTGTCTATTTTCATAAAATCATCATTAAACTGAGAATCAAAAGTTTTAAATTAAAATTAGCTTGTGTCTTTCAAACTTTTTAATCACTTAAGGTCATCATCATCATTAAGAATCATAATGAATGACATTGACATTGATGTCACAGACCTACTCCAAGAGAACTATTTACATTTGATCTGAGTGGTGAGCTCTACTTGACAAACAATATCTATGACACATGAACATTTTTCTTTGCAGTTATCATGGTTACCATTTTTTTTACTAAAAGACATTATGCCTATTTTTAGCAATTTCAACAGCGTAAAATTATGAATGCCCGCTATGGAACAAAACCATATGAAGCCAGTTATTTTCCTAGTAATTCTAAAAAAAAAACAGTCATTTAAATGGCTTATGGTAGTATAAGGGTTAACTTTATTTTTTTAATAGCTATTTAAAAAAAAAAAATGTGGAATGTTCATCCTCTCATATCTTATGTTGATCATGTGATGAGAAGAAACAGTCAGAGAATCCCAAAACAAGCTATCAAGTGGAACACAACAGGCCAAAGAAAAAGGCAGACAGCGTGAAATTCTGAAAAGGACATTGTTAAGAGAGGTCAAATTAATAGGCATAAAATCCCTTGATAAGGTTGAAAGACTCGCTGAAGACAGAAAAAACTGGCAAACTACCTTACGAGCCCTATGTGACGTTTAATGACACAGGAAGGATATAAGATATAAGAAGCCAGCTCATTTTCATACACACCCACATGCCCTGGACAGAAGATCCAGGTTAATCCACACGTGAGTGTCCAAACAGGTTTATCCATTCTCTCCAAAGAAAATGTGATTGCTGTCTATTTTCATAAAATGGTATGATGCATCATCTATAACAGATACAATATACTGTCTATGCTAATAAGCATATATGGCACACTGTCTATGACAGGTACGATACACTATGTTAATAAGCTCATATAATATACCATGTTAATAAGCTGGTATCATACTCTGTCTGTGTTAATAACCAGGTATGGTATGCTGTCTATGATACTAAATAGGTATCATCATCATCATCAGGTGCTGTGCCGACTGGCATTGGCTATCATGCTTCTCCAGAGTACATGATCCTTCATGCAGGCCATCAGCTCAGTTGGTGATCTCCTCTCACACCATCCCGTCAGACTGTCCAGTATCATTTCTCTTCATCTTCCTCTTGATCTTCTTCCTTCTATTTTTCCTGTTGTTATAATATTTTCAATGCCCCCTCTTCTCATTGCATGTCCTATGAAAGTACATTGTCTCTCTCTTATCTTTTTGACAAGGTTTTTTTTTGTCTCTCCAGCTCTTCTCATACATTCTTCATTAGTTATTTTTGCTGTCCAGAGGATTCGCAACATTCTTCTAATAAACTACATTTCTGCTGCTTCCAATGATTTTTGTGCAGACTTGCCTATTGTCCATGATTCACTTCCATATAACAAAATAGGTTCAATATAGCATTTTAGGACTCGTTTTCTAACATTCATTGATAAGGATGTGTTGGTTAATAAGTTTCTCATTCTCTGAAATGCAGTCTTTGCTTGGCCTATTCTGTTCCTAATTTCTGTTCTGCATTTCCCATCTGAAATTATTACTGCTCCAAGGTATTTGAATTTCTGCACCTGCTTTAGAATAGTTCCATTTCATTTTATCTGAGTGGTGAGCTCTACTTGACAAACAATATCTATGACACATGAACATTTTTCTTTGCAGTTATCATGGTTACCATTTTTTTTACTAAAAGACATTATGCCTATTTTTAGTAATTTCAACAGTGTAAAATTATGAATGCCCGCTATGGAACAAAACCATATGAAGCCAGTTATTTTCCTAGTAATTCTAAAAAAAAAACAGTCATTTAAATGGCTTATGGTAGTATAAGGGTTAACTTTATTTTTTTAATAGCTATTTAAGAAAAAAAAAAATGTGGAATGTTCATCCTCTCATATCTTATGTTGATCATGTGATGAGAAGAAACAGTCAGAGAATCCCAAAACAAGCTATCAAGTGGAACACAACAGGCCAAAGAAAAAGGCAGACAGCGTGAAATTCTGAAAAGGACATTGTTAAGAGAGGTCAAATTAATAGGCATAAAATCCCTTGATAAGGTTGAAAGACTCGCTGAAGACAGAAAAAACTGGCAAACTACCTTACGAGCCCTATGTGACGTTTAATGACACAGGAAGGATATAAGATATAAGAAGCCAGCTCATTTTCATACACACCCACATGCCCTGGACAGAAGATCCAGGTTAATCCACACGTGAGTGTCCAAACAGGTTTATCCATTCTCTCCAAAGAAAATGTGATTGCTGTCTATTTTCATAAAATGGTATGATGCATCATCTATAACAGATACAATATACTGTCTATGCTAATAAGCAGATATGGCACACTGTCTATGACAGGTACGATACACTATGTTAATAAGCTCATATAATATACCATGTTAATAAGCTGGTATCATACTCTGTGTTAATAACCAGGTATGGTATGCTGTCTATGATACTAAATAGGTATCATCATCATCATCAGGTGCTGTGCCGACTGGCATTGGCTATCATGCTTCTCCAGAGTACATGATCCTTCATGCAGGCCATCAGCTCAGTTGGTGATCTCCTCTCACACCATCCCGTCAGACTGTCCAGTATCATTTCTCTTCATCTTCCTCTTGATCTTCTTCCTTCTATTTTTCCTGTTGTTATAATATTTTCAATGCCCCCTCTTCTCATTGCATGTCCTATGAAAGTACATTGTCTCTCTCTTATCTTTTTGACAAGGTTTTTTTTGTCTCTCCAGCTCTTCTCATACATTCTTCATTAGTTATTTTTGCTGTCCAGAGGATTCGCAACATTCTTCTAATAAACTACATTTCTGCTGCTTCCAATGATTTTTGTGCAGACTTGCCTATTGTCCATGATTCACTTCCATATAACAAAATAGGTTCAATATAGCATTTTAGGACTCGTTTTCTAACATTCATTGATAAGGATGTGTTGGTTAATAAGTTTCTCATTCTCTGAAATGCAGTCTTTGCTTGGCCTATTCTGTTCCTAATTTCTGTTCTGCATTTCCCATCTGAAATTATTACTGCTCCAAGGTATTTGAATTTCTGCACCTGCTTTAGAATAGTTCCATTTCATTTTATACTGCATGCTGGTGGATTCTGTTTCTTAGATATAACCATAGTCTCTGTCTTTTTGATGTTCAAAGTAAGGCCTTTCTGTTCATTTTCTTTGGCGACTTTATCCAAGAGATTTTGCAGGTCTTGTTGGTTCTCAGCTATCAGTACTGTGTTGTCTACGTACTATTATATTAATAAACAATTTTCATTTCAGCTTTCTTTGTATAACTCTTTCTTTTGATCTACTCTACTTTGCTTTATATCCTTTCTCCTAAAAACCATGGTGTCACGCAATCCTGCTTCTGAGACCCATCAAGAATACAGGCTCAAGCCCTGTGATACTCTGAACCTCTCATGGTCCTCTCGGGGATCACATGTGGTCCTTACAGGGACCACAAGAGGACCACAGGACCTATCAAGGACCACAGGAGTAAATCCAGTAGGATCATGGGGAGGTCCTGGTGGTAGAAGCAAATGATGAAGAAGAAGATATCCTTTCTCCTATACATTACTTTGTCAATCTTTTTTCAAGCTGTCTCTAGCTGATTCTACAGTTAGCTAGTTTTATCACTCCTCATATTTTCACTTATTCTACAGTTAAGTAGTTTTATCACTCCTCATATTTTCACTTATTCTGCAGTTAGCTAGTTTTATCACGCCTCATATTTTCACTTATTCTGCAGTTAGCTAGTTTTATCACTCCTCATATTTTCACTTATTCTACAGTTAAGTAGTTTTATCACTCCTCATATTTTCACTTATTCTGCAGTTAGCTAGTTTTATCACGCCTCATATTTTCACTTATTCTGCAGTTAGCTAGTTTTATCACTCCTCATATTTTCACTTATTCTGCAGTTAGCTAGTTTTATCACTCCTCATATTTTCACTTATTCTACAGTTAAGTAGTTTTATCACTCCTCATATTTTCACTTATTCTGCAGTTAGCTAGTTTTATCACTCCTCATATTTCCACTTCCATTTGTGGGCACAATCTGTGTCCAGTTCTCTAACAGAGTGGCTGTGAGAAAAGGTTTTTTACATCTATTTCTTTGTTGTGTCTTCTCTGTTGTCCTTGTATATTCGTTAATAATAAAGCTGTTCCTACTTTTTTCTAGTTTATACATTATGATATTACAGCTTTACTACAGTGCTTTGTGTGTAGTTGTATACTTATACACTATCATGTGTTACTCTGTTGTCTTTGTACATTTTCTGTATAATATTGCCTTGTTGCTTTACATAGCCATTTCAATGTTCTTGCTTCCCATTATTAATTTTTCCTCTTCTCTTTCCTCTTTCTATTTTTTTTTTTGTTTGAAAAACTGCCATACACCTCTGTCTGACTCTACTAGAACCAGTTTTACTGCAGACATTGTAACACTTGTCCACGTTACTTAAAACTTATGATACTCTGTTAAAGCAAACATCAGGACTATGAAATGCTTACCAGTTCTAGTCCTAGAAATGCAGGTTGCTCCATGCTTACATGGATTAGACAAACAAGCTAGAAACTCCATCTCGCACAAAGTCCCCGTGAAGTTGGCAGGACATGAACAAGTAAACCTGATTCTGCTCTGATTGGTTGCTCCTCCTACTGCATTGCCAGGAACTCCATTCTCATTTTTGTCTCCGGCATTCTGTGGGGCATTTTCACCATACAGCACTTCCTCACATGTGCCGCCATTCAGGCATGGATTGCTGAAACAATCATAGATGTCCGCCTCACATCTCTGACCAACGAAACCATCGGTACACACACAACCAAAGTCTGTATTATTTACACGATAACAGCTCCCACCATACAGACAAGGATTAGGAGTGCAAGGATCAAGGCTGGTGGCACATGTTTGGTCAGTATATGGAGATGGACAGACACAAATGTATGATCCACCTTCTTGAGAACATACACCTCCATTTATACAGACTGTCTGGCGACAGTCGAAGATGACAGTCTCACACAAGGCTCCAGTAGTTCCAATGGGACATTCACACCTGTAGAACAGAAACATGCATTATCTATTCATCACATGAACTTTACAGTTTAAGTATGTAACAACTATCTGAAATCAGCCTGTGACTAGAATAAACTGTAATTTTTTTAAAGTTGTTTAAAAATATATAATTCATAAAACAACTAAAAAACGTACAATTCTTTGAATATTTTTATATATTTAAAATTGGCATAAGTCTGTAATGGGAAGCTGAGTGCCTAGGAGTCTGGTGTTCTGGAAGCCAAGTTAATTCATAAAATTCTATCGTACAATGCTCCACTCTATCTGTGGTCGTTGTTCAAATCCAACTCAAAACACAGTAAACGCTTAAGCAATTGTATTCTCCAAAAACCAGGGCTTGACATATTTAAAAAAAGCTTCTCTTACTCAGCTGCCCACCTTTGGAGTGCCCTACCAACTTATGTAAAACTTACAAGTAATATTCGTTCTTATAACTTCAAACTTGGTCAACATCTGTTTAATATAGACCATATGCCTCCCTCAGCATAGTCTAAAGTAGTTTAAAGTATGGCTTGATTATTGTAATTTTTAACAGTTTTCTATAGATTTTAGTTTTGAATGAATGTAAGAAAGCAAGTTTATTTCATGCTGTTGCATAAATCAGAGTGTGGAGTGTATGGACAAGAGATAAATTTATTATTTACTTATGTAATCATTTAATTGTGTCTTCATGATTATTATGCTCATTAACAAATGCTGAATGACTGTGACTGAGTGAAAGCTGTATGATGAAGGGCAGAATGTCAGATGGGCCTGCGTGCCCAATTCTTTAACCCTCTGAAAATAAAGTATGTTCATTTGTTCATTCGTTCATGTTCTCCTTGGGTGGTAGAACTTATGCAAACAAATCCCACCAGAACTGGCAGGAAATTTTTCTCATGAATCCTGCACCAATAAAATTCCCCTGTCTCTAGGAAGCAGGACCGAACTTTCACAAGCACTGGCACATATGCTGAAAATCCTTTGCCAGTTGGAAATTGGAAAAAAAGAGTAGGCCAGACAGCCACTGCCTGGCAAAATTCTAGGAAATCTGCCACAGAAATTGGCACTGGCACTTGAAGTGTCTATGCTGACTGTGACATCCATTGTGAAGTGGCAAATGGAAGTTGGGGTGAGCAGGGAGGAGGGAGACTGGGCAGATATGGGAATGTCCTGACTTTGATGAAGCCATTTTCTGAACAATGAACGAATGAACTTAGTCTGTTATAATATCCTCGACAGTCAGAATAACAAATGAAGAGTTCCTTAGAGAAGTTTCAGAGCAACAAAAATTAGTTAAAATTATAAGAAATAGACAGTCAAAATTTCTTGAGACATGTCATGAGAAGACAGAAATTAGAGAACTTAATGATGACTAGAAAATTCAAGGGAAAAAAAAAAATCATGGACAAACAAATGGTGTGTAAGTATCAACACAGAGAAATCAAGTACCACTCTGTTCACCCTCTCATCTAAACAGAAAGCAGGTAAGATCTTTGTAAATGAAATACCCTTAAGGATGGACAACCAACCCACTTACTTAGGAGTGACTCTTGACTCAAAACTGACGTGGAAGCAACACATCAACAGTGCAGAAGCAAAAGCCAGAAGAAAACTAGCCATATTAAGAAAATTGAGTGGAACCACATGGGGAGCTAGTGAAAGAATCCTCAAGAATGTATATCAGCAAAGTATTCTACCACATTTAGAATATGGCTCAACATCTTGGTGCACAGCATCAAACACTACGCTGCATAATCTAGACAAGGTTCAAAATCAGTCACTACGAATTATCACAGGTGCCATTAGGTCCACACCAATAGTAGAAATGCAGAAAATAGTTGGTGTTCAAGCGCTAAAGGAACGTAGAGACACAAAGGTCATGACCATGGGAGAAAAATTCCTTAGCTCTGTAAGCCATCCCCTGAAGGAGAGATTCAATAACTTGGCATTAGGACAGCTTAAAAGAAGCAGCTTCATTCATCAGGCCAAGCGTATGCGTAAGCTGATACCTGACCTTCCAACTGTAGTCGCTCCATTATCATCTGTACCAGGGCATACACCATGGAAAGAAGCAGATTATACACAAATAACTATTCAGACTGAAGTGAAAGGTGTGCAGAATGGTGAGATGCAGAGCAGTCTTGTAAGATCAACAGCCACACTTAGTGTTCTAGATGACAAATATCCATGTGACACCTGGATACGTGTGTATACAGATGGATCTGCACATAATGCCATAAAGAATGGAGGGGCAGGAGCACATATTGAATATCCAAACAACACCATTGACAAGATTTCCATACCCACTAGTAAATACTGCAACAACTTTGATGCAGAAGTTAGGGCAATTATTGCTGCAGTTGAAAAACTATCAGACTCCAGAATTGATACATGTCCTGTAGTAATTCTCACAGATGCAAGATCAGTACTGGAGGCTCTTCAGAGCAACAAACTACCAGACCTTAAGGATGCCTTGTCAAAAATTGGCTTACAACATGGAGTCACTTTGCAATGGATTCCCTCCCTCTGTGGGATACCAGGCAATGAGAAAGCTGACCAACTGGCCAAAGAGGGCACTGAAATGGAGCAACCAGACATACCAATCACTTATAATCAGAAGAAAAGCATGATAAAAACCTACAGGAAGCCACAAACACCACCACATGATGACTATCACATGCTAAACAGAAAGGAACAAGTCATCATCTTCCGTCTCCGAACAGGACACAGCCGACTCCGAAGTCATATGTATACAAAGTTTAAGGTTGGTACTACTAATCTATGTACATGTGCCCAGGTGCCCCAAACTGTGGAACATATTCTCCAGAACTGCATCAACTACGAGACACTGAGAAATAATTACTGGCCCAGTGAAACCACTAAAGAAGATAAGCTCTATGGTTCCATACATGAATTACAAAAAACAGTGAAATTTATCCAAGAGACAGGACTGCAGATATAGACAGACAGTGTGAACAAAGAAGAAGAAGGGAAAAAAAAGAAGAGGCGGGACAAGAGAAAAATATCTCAGTGAACTAAATGGCATGGAAAAAGAAAAGCATTTGAACTGACTGAAAGCACCAAGGATAGTGCAAAATGCAGAAGCATGATTGCAAATGCTACCCTGCGTAGCACATAATACAATACAATTAAGTCTGTAATGGAAGAAAAAATGTTTTGTTACAATTAGTTAACAACTCACCTGTAACCATTCACTAGATCAATGCAAAGCTGCTGACCCTGACATGGATTACTCTCACATTCATTTATATCTGTTTCACATTTATTACCACTGAAACCTGGCAGACACTGGCACATGAAACCACTGGGCATGACCTCCTGGCAAGTCCCATTGTTTAAACAAGGTGCACTGGCACACTCATCAATATTCGCCTCACAATTTTTACCTGTATAACCTGTAGGAAAATTATAATGGCACAAATAATAAACTAGACATGGCTGAGATTAAAATTATAGCACAAATAATATGACCAAACATGATGGAGTTCCAAATTCCAGAAATATATATATATTATATATATTATATATATATATATATATATATAATATATATATATATATATATATATATTATATATAATGTGTTAACTCTTTCAGTCCAGAACACTGGCAGAGTTGGTAGATTTGCACAGATACGTGAATCAATGTTCAGGGTGATATTTAGGCAATGTCTAAATAAAATGAAAGGTACCACATTTCTAACCCCACAAAGTTTTTAAATTACAGAGTAACTTCTTTCCAATTTCTTTCTACCAAAATCTCTTATTAAAATTTATTCTGGCAGAGCATTGAATTAATTCCGGAGTGAAAGAGTTAAAACTGCACAGAAGTTCGGTAGCAGTTACCACCAACACCTGTATTTTTACCCTTTCGTTATTTAAGGAACTGGATGTGGTAGGACATTGTGGTCAGCTCTTGTTATTGTCTTTGCCTAACATCCAAACACCATTGGGACTGAGTGGTACCTCCTATTCTTGGTGTGACATGTGAAGTCATATAAAAAAGGGTGGATTGTCAAGGATTTTTTTTGGTTCCAAGGTCTACATAAAAAAAAGTCATGGGTAATGTCCACCTACTGATCTGCAATATCAGGTTTTTCTATAGGCTCCAGCAGATACATATTTCCAAACATTTTTAATTTCAGGCACCCACAAGGATGACCAGGGCATGGCAGCAGAAGTGGAATGTCCACCTGAGCTTTGTGACTACATTTTGCTGAGCTTAGGATTCTCTATGCTGACCCTTGTTTATGACAGACTGACTGACTGACTAACTGACTGACTGTATTCATTCATTCATTTGCATGTCCCTTGCAGAACTTTGCCTCCCTAACAGCACTCCTGTAGGCCTCTCAGTTGTGAGCAAGATGGCCTGCTGCTGATGCATCCATTTGCAGATCATCAACGATGTCTTGCAGCCATCATCGCCTTGGTCTTACTCTCTTTCCTTTTCCCATTATGTACCCTTCCAAGATGGTCTTCTCTAGATTTATCATGATGCTTAATGTGTCCAAAATATTTAAGTTTTGATGATAGTAACGAAGGCAAAAAATAATAAAGTAAAGTAAAGTAAAGATGGCCCTATCATGTAACAGAGGCATGTAGAAAATGTGCTGTCACTGCTCATATAGTCCTTGACCTGCTGGCACACACAGCAAGATATGGCCAGGTCCTTGACCTGCTAGCACACACAGCAAGATGTGGCCAGCAAAATACCTGGTTGTCTTCACTTCCCGTCTCCAAAACAGCAACTGGGAGTGCCTGGAGTGCCCCCAAATCAAATTTGAACTACCTACCTCACTATGAATTACAACAAATGATCTGTGGGACAATGATGCACTTTAAGCTTCTTTTTAGAAATATAGTTAAAGTATTTCATATAAAGTAAATCTCTCTCTCTCTCTCTCTCTCTCTCTCTCTCTCTCTCTCTCAAGGTCCCTGCAACTGGTGTGGGATATCATGTCTTTCTATAACCCTCAATACCTTGTACATCTCACTATAAGGAACTCTACCTCACTATGAGGAACTCTACCTCACTATGAGGAACTCTACCTCACTATGAGGAACTACCTCACTACTAGGAACTACCTCACTATGAGGAACTACCTCACTACTAGGAACTACCTCACTATGAGGAACTACCTCACTTATCTGTCAGATAAAAATAAATGATTCTATACGCAAGTACAGAATATGAGAACACAAGGACAACTAAGATGACAAACAGGGAATGTCTAACAAAAGCAAACAAAGAAAGGAACTTAATTAAATCCATAAGAAAATAACAGTCATCATTTAACAAACATGAAATGAGAAGGGGAGGGCTTGAAAACATCATACCAACAGGAAAGATAAATGGTAAGAGATGCAGGGAAAGGACAAGAGAAAAAACAAAATCATGAACAGCCTAACAAGATGGCATAAGAACTAGAAAGTCACTGACTGAACTGATGGAAAATGTCAAGGACTGAGATCTGTGAAGAAGAAGAGTGACCTCCATGTCTGTCAGCACAGCATCTAATGATGATTATGATACATGAATAAATAAAAACACCTCATTTATCTTAAACACATGATGGAGCTTCACAAAATATGAATATTTTTTAAAAACTGTGAACTAAATATACCTGGTGCACAGCTGCATGTATAATTGACACGATTGTTCACACAAGTAGCACCATTTCTGCATGGTTTGGAAACACACAAGTTGGCCACAAATTCACAATGGGTGCCATAGTAGCCAGGTTTGCAGAAACACTGATAATCTCCTGGTAATAATTAAATGAATACTCTTTCAAATATTTATGCAAACTTTTTTCATCATGTTTTGTTGTTTATGTGATTGATTATAGGATTAATCATAGCGGAACTGCAAATAAATACGACATGGATTTTATTTACAACATCAAAGCTAGGATTGGCCAAATCAATAGTCATGTGTTCTCTGTGTCACCCTGTGACTCAAAGATGTAGGATCAAATCCTTGCCTATCGGACACCATTCATCAGGGTTCTTGCCATTCCTACATAGCACATGCACTATTCTGAGATCTCCTTACACAGGAAGAGGCTTGAGCACCTATGGGCTTGTCCAACATGCAGTGATTAAAACCCTTCAAAACAGTAACAATTTCATTAAACATTTATGTACGGTGTCATATACCAGAGATGTTATGTGTATGTTCTCAGGCTTTTTATATCTGAAAGTATCTGTCTACAATGTGGAACTCAAACTGGAAAATCACCAAAGATCTGCAGCTTGCTGAGAATGAAAAAACTGTGGAAGGCTGAACAAGTCTTTGAACAAGAATATGAGTAAACAAGGAAAGTCAGAACTTGAAGATTGTAGCATAGAAGGTCACCAAGTTGCAAAAATTATAACAAAGATTGTAACACCTGAAAACTGTAGGACACAACAACATCCACATGTGAAGATTACAGTTACATTAACGTGTTAATGGATATTGATATTTAAAGACTATATCAGAAAAGGTCCTCTGATTATGACATAAAAATTACTCAAAGGTTCATTATCTCCCCTGTTTCACAGACTGGCAATGAAGAACTAAAAAAAAAAAATCTCCATCTGTCACAATCAGTGCCATCTTGGTTTTACTTTTGCATTTTTTTCCCCTAAACCTCATCATTTTATGTATGCAGTCTCCACTCAAATCACTCCCCTTTGATATTGTGTTCACTTGCACTTTTTTTGTATTTGCCAAAACCTTCCTTATGTAGCATGTGCTGTCTTCTGTCCATCTATCTTTAGACCTGTTTGGACTCGTCATATATATACTGTATAGTGTCATAAATATAATGTCATAGAATCGACTAAGAAAGATGAAGCTCAGCAAAAATATTCATTGTCAGCTTTCATGAACAGCTAAAAACTACCTGTTTCAATACCATTTTTTCAAAGATCAAATAAACCATTTTTTGGTTTGGAAATGCAGAATTTAACATTTCTTTTTTTATAGATTTTCCACTCACAATTGACAACTATTTTCACATTATAAAATAACCAAAAAAAACTATGTGTTGAAAAAAATAAAAAATAAATTTAAGGCTTACTACTATGATCTAGCTATGATATCAAGTATCATCTTCATTGATAATATCAAGTATCATCTTCATTCATAATATATGCTACAAGATCAAAGAAAGATAAGTGTGGTTCACTAGCATCACTCAACATAAAAGACATTTATATATCATTAAACATTCATATATCACTTACATCTTACATCCTTCCCATGCCAATAGATGTCACATAGGGCTCATATGGTAATTCGCCAAATTTTCCTGTTTTCAGCAAGCTTTTCAACCTCATCAAGTGAATTTATGCATACTAATTTGGCCTCTTATAACAATGTCCTCTTTAGAGTTTCACATGGTCAACCTCTTTTTCTTTAGCCTGTTGATAGCTTGTTTTGGGATTCTTTGACTGTTTCTTCTCATCACATGGCTGATATATGTCCATCTCCTTCTTCTGATCACCAAAAATTTGCCTTAATTCTGCACTGTTCTTGAATTCATTCCACTTTATACTGAGTATTTTCCTTAGACTCATATAGACTGTAAAATATTCCTCACAAGGTTATTAACATTGAAAATGATAGCAAACACACAGAAACTGAATTTTTCCTCCAAATTTAAAAAAAAAAGGCCAATAATTTACAAATTGTCATTTAAACAAAAATGACAAATACTGAGCTGAAAATATAGCTCTGTTATAAGTTAAATACATCTACAATGCACAGCCTCTGATTTGTAAAGCATATTTTAGAATCATTTTAATGAGACTCTACTTTATGAAGAATTCTTCTGAATGTCAATATCTACTAAGAACATTTTTTTTGTGTCCTTCAGCTCAAAGATACTGAACCTGAGCTCTGCTCTTTTATGAAAGAATGATGTTGACAACAAAATAGTTGTCTTGGTAACAGGAGAGGATGATCACAATCTGACAAGTCATGCCCTCTTTTCCCACAACATACATAATAATCTCCCACAGTGCCTGTCTCAGCTACCAGCAATGCCAGATTTCTCAGTAATCTCAACCATCAAAAAGACCAAACCAGCTCCCATCTTATTCATTCAAACTATTGCAACACAGTCAATTTCCATCAAACATATGTCACAAATGTGAGGAAGCATCTACAGCTAGGAAAACTGAGATAAGAATCACCACAAACCTGAAAAGTAAAACTCTATATTTATATACCCAATACATAAAGCAAAGTAACAGAGTTAAGCACACGTCCATTTCTTACATTATGATATTTTGATACTTTTCCACATAATTTTTACCTACAGTCTGTGGATTTGATTCCAGTCTGATTGATGGAAACAGAAATTCTAAAGATAAGGAAATTTATATCTTTCCTAGGTTAAAAAAAAATAAATTTAAGTAAGAATGGCCAAACTGATATGAATGAAACTTCCATGATTTAACAGTGGCAGTTTTTCCCTAACCTGTTGCCATTTCTATTTGTCAGGGTTCTTGCTGGTGTTATGGGGTACATATGCAGCACAGAGATTCTTCCACACAGGAAGAGACCAGTGGACTTAACAGACTTATCAGAAGTACAGCACTGAAAACCTTTAGACTTTATGAATATCTTCTGAAGTATACTAGAATTAAACTTCATTTGGTCAGTATTGTGGTGGAGGTTACAGTGAATGCCAGGCAATACAGGTCACAGAAAGGACATCATCCTCTTTTTTTTTAATGTCCCAGGACATAAGAAAAACTATTACAACCTGTTGTCATTATCTTTTGTTGTCACTATCATCATCAATGAAGGGAAAAGAGTCTAGCCCCAAATTATCTGGAGCAACACCGTCTAAATGCATGAAAAAGAGTATTAATTTTTACCAAAAAAAAAAAAAAAACAATCTAAGCTGTTATTTTGTGTCACACATTATTAACAAATTAACATAATATTTTATTCTGTACGTGAAAAATAAATGCTGATTTTTACACAACTATTTTCCACGTAACTAACTCACCATTTTTTTTTACTCATACCTTGTGGTTGGTCAATGCAAATACCATTTTCACCACACAGTTGACTGCTAAGCTCGCACTGTCTAACAACAGCTTCACACGTGGCACCCATGAAACCTGGCAGGCAATCACAGCGGAAGTTGTTGACTAGGTCAGTACACAAGCCACCAAAGTGACAAGGTGAGCTGCTGCATTCATTTATTTCTGTTTCACACAGGATCCCAGTGTAGCCTTTTTGATGTAAACACAGAAAAGGTTATAACTGCTTTTTTTTTACACAGGATGCTACTGTAGTCTATCAATGTAAACACAGAATAGGTTATAAATATATTTCACGCTGGATCTCTGTGTATCTTTTAAATGCAAACACAGAAAAGGTTATAAATGTATTTTACACAGATCCTAGTTGTAGCCTTTAAAAGCAAACACATAAAAGATTACAAAAATGTTTCACACCGGATCCCAGTGTAGCTTTTAAGTGAAACATAAGAAAAGGCTATAAATGTTTGCATCAAAGAATTTTTGTTTTCTCCTTCTATTGCTCCTGCTGGCACTGTTTGTGTTGTGCCACAGTTTGCACTTAGACTGTAATGCTGGCACCTTTTGCCCCGTCGCGTCTGATCTCAGCCTAGCTTATCTTTAAAACTGGGTTTGTCTTCTCATTGATCTCTGTTCATTCATTCAGACTACCATCTCTTTCCAGGCATGGTATGGGTTTGCTTCATTAACCCTCGTACAAGCAGTCAGGTATGGATTACCGTCAGTATTTGGCCTTCATATCCAACAAAAAATTACAACAAATGATTTGAACATCAAAAAGACAGAGACTATGGTTATATCTAAGAAACAGAATCCACCAGCATGCAGTATTAAATTAAATGGAACTGTTCTAAAGCAGGTGCAGAAATTCAAATACCTTGGAGCAGTAATAACTTCAGATGGGAATTGCAGAACAGAAATTAGGAACAGAATAGGCCAAGCAAAGACTGCATTTCAGAGAATGAGAAACATATTGACCAACACATCCTTATCAATGAATGTTAGAAAACGAGTCCTAAAATGCTATATTGAACCTATCTTGTTATATGGAAGTGAATCATGGACAATAGGCAAGTCTGCACAAAAATCATTGGAAGCAGCAGAAATGTGGTTTATTAGAAGAATGTTGCGAATCCCCTGGACAGCAAAAATAACTAATGAAGAATGTAGGAGAAGAGCTGGAGAGACAAAAAACCTTGTCAAAAAGATAAGAGAGAGACAATGTACTTTCATAGGACATGCAATGAGAAGAGGGGGCATTGAAAATATTATAACAACAGGAAAAATAGAAGGAAGAAGATCAAGAGGAAGACCAAGAGAAATGATACTGGACAGTCTGACGGGATGGTGTGAGAGGAGATCACCAACTGAGCTGATGGCCTGCATGAAGGATCGTGTACTCTGGAGAAGCATAATAGCCAACGCCAGTCGGCACGGCACATGATGATGATGATGATGATGATGATTTGTGGGACAATGATGCACTTTAAACTTCTTTTTAGAAATATAGTTAAAGTATTTCATATAAAGTAAATCTCTCTCTCTCTCTCTCTCTCTCTCCTCTCTCTCTCTCTCTCTCTCTCAAGGTCCCTGCAACTGGTGTGGGATATCATGTCTTTCTATAACCCTCAATACCTTGTACATCTCAACAGGTTTGTCACTGAGCATTTCAGATGCCATACCATAAGGCATCTTTTCTCTCTACCTCTGTCTCTTCTGCCTTCGAACATCCCATATGCCATCAGGTGCTCTTAGCCCACCTCTCCTCCAAACATGTCCCACAAATTTAAACTGCTGTTTTCTGATTTTCGTTATAATTTTCTTTGTTTCTTATGTGTCTGAACTTCTTTCTTTGATTAATCACTGTCCATGGTAACTTCATCATTCTTTTTAAGAACCACATTTCAGCTGATTCAAGCCATCTGTGTGGCTACAAAGGTAATTTATTAATAATTAATTAGTAATATTTAACTCTTTCACTCTGGAAGTAATTTTCACGTTCAGCCAGAACAAATTTTGATGAGAATTTTGATAGAAATAAAATAAAAGGAAATTATAATTTAAAAATACAGGTTGAGTTAGAAATGTGCTACTTTTTATTTAGACTGCCTAAATATCACTCTGAGCATTGATCCACTTACGTGTGCAGTATCTACCAACACTGTGAGTGCTGCTTTGAAGTGAAAGTGTTAATAGAGTAACTTTAGAATTGTACAGCAGCCTGTATAACTGAAATATTCTAGGACCGAGGGACAGGTGGTGGTGGGGGATCATTAGCGAGTCTGACTGCTGATATGTAGCAGCATTTTCGCTTTGATGGCGGTTTTGAAACAGATATTGTGTAAGCTGTGAGTTTTGCAAGTATCATTTAGTTCACCTATTTCTCTCTTGTTTGATTCTACCAATGCTAGATTTGCATATAACGCAAAATCTGCACAGTAGCACCGTGCAGTGTTTTTGTTGCAGGAACCAATCTTCTTGAGCTTGCGTCCTGTTGTCTTCAATTTTAGCATTCCTTTCTTCCTCAAATAGTGCTGCACCCTAATTTAAACCGCTGAAACGGTACTCTGGAGAATAAGAACACTTCTCCAATGAAATTAGAAACTATGAGGTTGCTTCTCTCCTGGTTTCATAGTTTCCTGTTTACTACTCATTACCATGGCAACGATGATCAGTTTGGACTTTGATGCTACTAATGCCTTCTTAAATGTGTGTGCGTGTAAGACAGAGAGAGGGGAGGGGAGAGAAAAAGAAAGAGGGGGAGAGAAAGGAGGGGGAGAGAAAGGAGGGGGAGAGAAAGAAAGATCCCTATCAAGTTTTTTTGCTGTCTTCTCATTCTAGGTGTCATATCTACACCAAATAAGATTCACAACTTCCGCTTTCCTCGTAAACATAAGTACACCAATAATGACACAATAATTGGTGTATAAGTATACAACTATACACTAAGCACTGCAGTAAAGCTGTGATACCAGAATGTATAAAATCGGAAAAAAAAGTAGGAGCAGCTTTATTACTTAACGATTACAAGGTGTGGCTTGAACCGTATCAAACTAGTGAGCCGCAAAGAAGTATTCAGGAAAAAGCCTGTTACTCCATCTGACAGAGTTAAGTTAGTACTGCCTTTCCACCCGCACGGTCAGATGGTTAAGAAAATTCTTTATCGTCATCTGCCGATAATCCAACTCGACTCCGACACTCGTGACATTTTCTCTGATCCACCCCTATTGGCATACAAACGTGAGCCAAACCTTAAGGACATCCTCGTCCACAGCCACTTGAAGCAGAGCCTTACATATGTTGGCACCAGAAAATGTAACCGCCCCCGCTACGTTACCTGCCCTGTAGTTTGGGAAACGAAAACAATCACCTTTCCCAAAACTATCCTCACTCTTCATGAGGGATTCACATGCGAGTCCCGAAATGTGATATATGTCATCGTTTGCAAAAGATGCAGGATAACATATATCGGTGAGACTGGCCTCAGATTAGGGGACCGCATGCAAAAACATCTGTACAACATCGCCCAGCATGCTTCGAAACCAGTCCCAAATCATTTCAATGGCCCCAACCACAGTGGCAAATCTGATTTTCTGGTAACAGCCATTAAACAATGTCACGCAGATGACACAAGCTGCCTGGCACTTGAGAACCGCTGCATTCAAAATTATGGGACGCTGGAACCACATGGGTTAAACTCGCTGTTTAGTTACACGTAACATCATCTTCTTCAATCATTATAGTACCTCTCCACTAAATCCACCCCTTCTTACTTTTCAAACTTCCTCACAGCATCACTCTGCAACCCCGCTATTTTCTCTGCAACCCCTCTTCCCCAATCACCTGTTTCAATTTCTCCTAGCTAGGCCAGTAGTGCGTCACTCTCTCTCCCCTCCTCGGTTCCCCATCCACCACCCCCAGTTACAACCCACCGACCACATGTCACAGGTCTCTATTTAAACAATTTCCACGTCCTACCAGATCCATTCCTGACACACACCGCCGCACAAGCCACACCTTGCAATTTACAGCTAAGTACTCCTTAAAAAAAATTTTTTTTTAACAGTATTCATGTGAATCTATACTTTATCTCCTCTCTCTATTTCTTCGTCCTGTATGTTTTTGTATGATTAAGGCTCACGCCGAAACGTCACAACTTTGTAATCGTTAAGTAATAAAGCTGCTCCTACTTTTGTCCGATTTTATACATACCAATAATGACACATCGTTCATGACAGATGAATTATAACTGTTCATTCATCCATTATTAACAACTACTAAAAGGTTTAAAAAAAAATACCTATAAAACTGCAACCCACCTGGTACACAAATGCAGTTGAAACCTCCGTTTGTGTTCCCACATGTCGCTCCATTCCTGCACGGCCGAGTAGCTTGACTACACTCATCGACATCTTCGGAGCACGTTTGTCCTGTGTAGTTTGTGGTACAGCTGCACTCAAAGCCGTCGAACACATCTCGACAGATGCCTCCATTTTTGCACGGATTAGACTCGCACTCATTTTTTTCCTTGTGGAAAAAACCAAAAAAAAGCGGTAATAGAAATATTCCACAGATTTAGTGTATCATCATGTGTTGTCTCTCCTCGAAGGTTGGTTGTAACAAATTTCCAACTTACTTTGAGAAAAAGATTCGACGGGAGTGTCTTTTCATTAGTTTCAATTGTCATTTCCCTTAATTAATTTGTGGTTACTTTTTGAGTCGCCCCCATATCATAACAGCCAAAAAAAAAAAAAAGAAGGGAAGCAGAAGTGGAGGAAGGCAGAGGATAGATAGATAGATAGATAGATAGATAGATAGATAGATAGATAGATAGATAGATAGATAGATAGATAGATAGATAGATAGATAGATAGATAGGTAGATAGATAGGTAGGTAGGTAGGTAGGTAGGTAGGTAGGAGTTGATGGTGGACAGGAACCAAGGATCCAAACCTATGAGCACCATGATTGCCTGTGCTCATCGGCACGTAACTCTATTACTATTATTATTATCGTCATCAAAACCATACGCACCTTTTCACAAAACCTTCCCTCCCAGCCGGACAGACAGACACATGAGTAGTTGCCAACCCCGTCAGTGCACTGGGAGTTGTGCTGACACTGGTTCTGTGTTGGGAAGAGACAGTCATCGATGCTTGTCTCACACATGGTGCCGGTGAAATCGACGGGACAGACACAAAACTGACCACTTTGGGTTGCCGTACATTGACCTCCATTCTGACACGGCTGCTGGCACGAGCTAGTTTGAGCATGTATATCTGATGATATGAATAAACATGAGCTAAAATTGTTTCCGCACAATATAAAACAGTACTCCCTGAAGGGGGTTAAAAGGTCACACTTGCCCCTAGGAGAAGTGGATTGGAAAATAAGAGAGTGACATAAATGAAGAATTCCTGCTGATGACGGGTTTCATGGAGCCGATCAGTCTCCTTGTCAAGATCTATGTACATGTGAAGAAGAAGAAATGACGATTTAAATATGTTGATAACTGCAACTTCTTCTTCTTCTTCTTCACATGTACATGCTCAGAAAAGGCACTGGTTGCATTGTGTCGCCTTTCGCCCCAACACATCCAATTTCTTCTCCGCGTATTTTTTGGGGGAACTGGGTTCTGCGATCCCTCTTTTCTTGGCAAAGACTACTACCTTCTTCCAGGAACGCCAATGAGAGTCCTAATATGGTCTTAGTCTGCTTTAGTTTCCCAAAACTGACGCATATATTCAGCTACGGGTCGCCGACCTTTACCTTTCTGCTTGAATCCTGGGGTCATGGTCTCCCAAGCGACCTATCATTTCTGACAAACAAACGTTGCAGTTTTTCGTACAACTGCCTCATAAAACGAATTATAGCTGTTATTTATCTCGCTAACTCAAGGTAATAAAACTGTGCTGCTGCAGATGTTTAACAATCGATTTGAAAACTCTTCTCCGAACTCAAGGCTTCCCAAACTATAGTGATGTACGCGACCAAATGCAACTAAGTCGAAAAGATAAAGTGTTATAGATGCTGCTTAAACCGGCAATGGTCACATTTACAAGAAAAAAAAATTATGAACAACCGACTGCCGCCTCTCTTCGACCAGTCATATGCGTCTTTCTCAGATAATTATGCTACAAATACGAAATGAGAAAGATTACAGAAGTGTATAGAAACAAATAAAAAGCGTATTAAATATAAAAAATATACACACAGCATAATGTACGTCGCGCTTTTCCGTACATGACCGCACAAGAAAGAGAACAGATGAGAGTAAGAACAATAAACATTTTATTACCTGAAATATGTAAATGTAAGGTTATGAAAATGTAAAATGAAATAATCACTTCGATTCTTTCGTTAATTTTATTTTATAAGCATATATATGTATATTGTAAAAACCTTCACGTTACGGAAGATTTGATACAAGCAAAGCTGCCCCAGAATTATTTGGACTGAAGGTAAATTATGCCGTCCTGAACTAAAGTTTATTATTTAACGTTTATTTAAGTTTGCTAGTTAAAGTTGATTATTATTAGTTAATTATTTAATATTTAATGTTTATCATTTAAATTTGTTGTATAAATGTGTTATTCTTTCCGCCTTCCTCACCTTCTCTACCCATATCTTGGCCATGGACCATCAACAAGGGCTCTCTATTTATTTCTGTCCTGGCCTGTTCCTTCTATCCGTCTCCAGGTATAGTCCATCTTTCAGATCTCAGCTTCCAAGCTCCGTCACCAGGTGGTTCTGTGTCTTCCTTGTTTTCTCTTTTCCTGGGGATTCCAGGTGAGAGTTTGTCTGGTTATGTTAGTGATAGGCTTTCGAAGACCAGGTCATATCCATCTCCAACATCTTTTTCATTATCTTTTATTTTGCTGTGGGCTGATTCATTTTCTACGATAGCTCTTCATTATCTGCCCATCTAATCTGAAGGATTTTCCATAGGCAGATGCTACCAAAGGTCTGCAGTCTCTTAGTACTTTTAATTACATAATTTTTAATTTTTAGTGATTATCATTTTACTTTTTGTTATTCAATGTTTATCATGTAACGTGGTTCCTTAGAGGAATGCTGTGAATACCATGGACAGCAAAGAGGAGGTTCTGAGAGAGGCTAGAGAGACGAGACAGACAATAACAAAAGTCAGAAAAAAAAATCCTAATTCTTAGGACACTTTCTGCGTTGAGGCAAGCTGGAATACATAATGACAACAGGAAAGATCGAAGGAAAAAGAGAGGACGGTAGAGAGCAAATGCTGGATGGACTAACTAGATGACACGGACAAAGAACACTAGCAACAGTTTATAATCAGCGCTCGGAGCAGGGGGTTGTGGGAAAGCATGATAGCCAACGCCAGCCTGCAGGGCAATAGACAGACATTCAGACACCAAGGCAGGCAGACGAGCAGGCAGGCAGGTAGGCAGGCAGACAGACAGATAGGCAGGCAGGCAGACAGATAGACGTACAGACAGATATAGATATAGACAGACAGACGTACAGACAGACAGACAACGTTTACAACTTAATGTTTTATTATTTAATGTCATTGTAGTTTCTAATCGAGACTGTGACTTCCTTGCAGCTAGCATCAAGTAAATCTTGAGAGAAAAAGTCTTGAGAGGGATGAAAAGGGAGCCACAGTTGAAGTTCAGACCTGGACAAAACAGGCAGGATTCTCAGTCAGTCTCAGTGTCGCCACGACGATCGCAACGAGCTCTGCCTTCAGTCAGGCAGAATGAACACAACAGCCTGTTGTAGCTGCAACAAATAAGAGTCTTAGTAGGGTCTTTGCCAGCTTTGAATCTCATGGTCTTATCGCTGTGCCAACTCAGTGGCCCACTTTAACACAGTGGTTCTAAAATTGTATGAGGTGACTGACCCCTGGAGTCAATGATAATTCGTTGCCCCCCCCCCCCCCCCCCAGCCACTTCTGAAAATGGAAAAAAGAAGTTCACATTTCTTGTCTTCTAGATAATATAAATTTGTCACTTGACGTTTATGACCTTTTCTTGGAGCACAGTTTTGTCCGCTACATCTTTTAACAGAATAATTTTCTGAAAAGAAATGTCCTATGACGAGTTTGGAGTTTTCATTTTAAAACACCAGTAGCTGTAGGCATCGCCTTACTTCCAGGTACAAACATGACAGATGTGTTTATTATAAAACTGATTGTGTGGTCTTGAGATATTTTGTCTGGTAGAGTACGGATTAAAGAAAGCTCGCTATCTTCGCCTGTTTTTAGAGAGGAAAAAAAACACGCTCTGGATTTAAATAGTCAATATGGGCGAAGCCAAGATAAGTGTGTTACATATGGGAATAAGAAAGACTGTGTTGTTGATGTTGTGATAATACTGCATTTTGTAAGCGAGATAGATGTACGTGTCTGGGGAGGAGGGGGGACTGTGCGAGTAGTTGGAAATCAATTATCACAGTTTTCATTTCATGAGTGACTCAGTCAGTGAGTCACATTCTGTAACTCAGTCGCTTCCATAAAAGCACACCCAAAAAAATCCGTGTTTTATGACTCAGTTTTATGATAACACTGCTCAATCAACAATTTACTCTTACTGAAACACATAACCTTAAAATGTACTCTTTTATCTGTTTAACTTTCCCCGGACTGCAGAGAAGTTCTGTATCACTGAAGTGGTTGAGTTACACGATATCCTATTCACCCGACAACAATGGCAGTTACGTATGCATTTTTATCCATTGCTACAAGCGTTTCAGTTAGATATTCTCAGCTATCAGTTTCTCGAGCATCAGAGTCCCACACATTCGTAACACCAGCTTTAACTTTCGCATTTAAAAAAACAGCTCACCTTAGATAGCATTTCCCTAATTTAACTTTTGCATAAGAACGGCTCACCTTAGACGGCATTTCCTCAAGGTTAACTTTAACTTTCGCATAAAAAAACAGCTCACCTTAGATTGCATTTTCCCAAGGTTAACTTTAACTTTCTGATATATATATAAAAAAACACCTCACCTTAAACTGCATTTCCCCAAGGTTAACTTTAACTTTCGCATAAAAAACAGCTCACCTTAGATGGCATCTTCCAAGGGTTAAAAGTATATTAAAGACAAATCACGTTAACTCTTTCAGTAAAAAGGAAAAAAAAACACTGACAGTGACGGCAGATCCTGCGCAAATATGTAAATCAACGCTGAGAGCGATGTTCATGCTATCGCTTTGTAAAACTGTACCATACACCTCCATCTACCTGTATTACTAGAACCATACACCTCCATCTACCTGTATTACTAGAACCATACACCTCCATCTACCTGTATTACTAGAACCATACACCTCCATCTACCTGTATTACTAGAACCATACACCTCTATCTACCTGTATTACTAGAACCATACACCTCCATCTACCTGTATTACTAGAACCATACACCTCCATCTACCTGTATTACTAGAACCATACACCTCCATCTACCTGTATTACTAGAACCATACACCTCCATCTACCTGTATTACTAGAACCATACACCTCCATCTACCTGTATTACTAGAACCATACACCTCCGTCTACCTGTATTACTAGAACCAGTTTTACTGCCGTCGTTATCTCTTTCACTAGGCAAAGTCTAAATACAATGAAAAATGGAACGCATACCCATTTTTTTTTTAAATTATAGAATGACTTCCTTCTAATTTCTTTCTACCAAATTTTCTCATCAAAATTTATTCTTGTAGAGCATGGAATTAATTCAGGAGTGAAAGAATTAAAAAACCAGGTAGATAAAGTATTTTGGCCATATCAAGAGATTATATGTTCAATGAAACAGAAACAGAAGAGAAAGTTGATGGGAAGAAGAGCAAGAGAACAACAGTGACATAGTGTGATGGGCAACATTAACAAAACGGACACAGCAAATAGGAGGGCCACTGACGCCAACTTCCACTAGCGAGAAAGCACAGGATGAGAATGATAAAGAAAAGGTCAGTGCAATGGTCAGTGTTCATGCGCAGAAGACATGCGCAGTTGCCCGAGTGCCAATAAGCTAACCCCCAGGGAGTATGTATTGGCACTCGAGTGTACATAATCACTCCCTAAAGAAAAAGCCTCACTTGACGTAACCGAGATAATTACCTGGCAACATTGTCATTATAAGGAACCAGATTCTGATCTTCAAAAATGGGAGAGCCATCATCGCTCGTCTTCATTGTCGTTCTCATCTTCCAGGATAATATCGCCAGTTTCCATCAGGATTCTACATTATCCACATACCCAGCTCTCATTGTTGCACATTATGTAACAGATGGCCGCACCTACTGAGAGAAAAAATGCTTTTAACGAATACATAATTCTTTTTTAATGATCGCTTCTCTCTATGAAAGGTTTATCCATTAGTTGCCTGGATTTAGCGATTTCCAAGAGTTCTTGTTCTGATCTACTTGGAACTGCGAACTCGCGTTCTTTACAGCTGATGCTGTGATGACGTTGAAGTAAATAGTTCGTGTTGGATCAGAACGTCGCCCAGTAACTATGGACATCATGGAGAAGTGGTATATAGTCTTAGCCAACTTTAGTCTCGACCCACATACATTTTTACACTTTCTTGTTATAAAATTGTGAATGCAGTATGTAAAAATAGTCTGCAAAGCTGTGATAACACATTACTAACTTGTCCAGAATCTTACGAAGTCGATCGTTCGTTCGTTAGAAGACTTGGCGATAAACTTTGCTTACGTGCTTCGCCATTTTGAGCTGCTCTTTGTATTTAAAATCATATTTGTTGCCCCCCTCCCCCGCTTCATCAGTTATTTCATTTTTTTTTCTCTAACCTTGAGTTTTCCAGTGTTTATCAGGTTTTCTAGCTTTCTACATTTTGTTGTTTCATGACAGGTTCAATTATTTTGTTTTATCTTTCTCCAAAACTAGACTTCTTTTGCATCACAGTTTCGCTTCTTTATTGCCACAGTGCCTGAACAAATAGTAACATTAAGTGCCTAGTTTAGGCAAGGCCTGAACAAAGAGTAACATTAAGTGCCTAGTTTAGGCAAGGCCTGAACAAAGAGTAACATTAAGTGCCTAGTTTAGGCACGACCTGAACAAAGAGTAACATTAATTGCTTAGTTTAGCCATGACCTTATCAAATAGTAACATTAAGTGCTTAGTTTAGCCATGACCTGAACAAATAGTAACATTAAGTGCTTAGTTTAGTCATGACCTGAACAAGTTACAGTGTCGGTCCTCACAGTACACAGAGACTCACAAAAAATGTTATTATTATATTATTTTTTTTAAATGGAGGCTCCAGATTTTTTATAGCTTAGTCAAAAGTGACCAACCGTCCCTTATTATAGGGACAATTCTGTATTTTAAGCAACTATCCCGGGAATCGTATTACTTCGCTCGAGACAACTAAATGTCCCCCATTTTAAAACACGTGTCCCATAATGCCCCGTATTCTCATCTTTAATCGCTGCATATTTGTAAATACCCAGAGTTTTTAAAATGATCCTCGTGCAAATGTTATTTTGAAGAAAATTCGCTCTATAGACAAGTGCAACAAGGATTTGTTGTTTGTAGTTTCTACAAACAAAATTTGTTGTTTGTAGTTGTAACTTAGACTGCTGGTCAAAATTGTGGGTTAAAATTTAAATTATCAAGCAACATCCATGACACAAACATAAGTCATATCATTCATCGTGACCGCAATGTTTTACTGGGAAATGATGCAGTGTTTAATTTTAGCTTTTTGTGGCAGTTTCAAATTCCAAATAGCGACAGTATTACTGAAATTATCTTTTTGTTTGTTTGTTTGTTTGTTTGTTTGTTTGTTTGTTGGAAAGTAGTTTAAGTGACTCGCCGTTGTTGAAGAGGTCAAAGGATATAGGTTGGGGAAAAACCTTTGTGGAAACCTCATTTGCCTTGTGCACTAGGAAACCCTTGTGGAAACTTCATTTGCCTTGGGCACTAGGAATCCCTTGTGGAAACCTCATTTTCCGTGAGCAATAGGAAACCCTTGTGGAAACCCGATGTACCGTTGGCACCTAAAGGTCCTGAGAGATAGTCTCACAGTTACATTGTCTGACTGTCAGTTATCAAACCTTTACTTCTGTGGCTTTTTGTACGTATATTTAAACGCTATGTTATCGGAATTTTAATTAATTATTTTAATTTTAATAGGCACGTCCCCACAAATGTCACTGGAAGCAGTAGAAATGTGATTTATCAGAAGAATGTTGCCAACTCCCTGGACACTAAAGATAACTGATGAAGAATGTATGAGAAGACCGGGAAAGGAAAATAAAAATAGTATTAAAAAATGCGGGAGAAACGATAGGACATGGAATGAGAAGAGGGGACATTGAAAATATTGTAACAAAGGGGAAAACCAAAGAGGGGGAAAAGAGCCAGGGGACAGCCGGGAGAATTGATACTGGATAGTCTGAGGAGATGGCGTGAGATAAGATTACTAAATGAACTGATAGCCTGCATGGAGAAACATAATAGCCAGCGCCAGTCGGCACGGCACCTAATGATGATGACTTAATTTTCTGGGGGGGGGGAATAGTTAACGAAAATTATCAAACTCTTCTACAAATGTATCCAAAAAAATATAAGCTTTATTTACGTACGTTTTATAGAAGCTACCAACTCATTGTATGGACGAGAGAAGCTTGAAAATTCACATCTGGCGAAGGCTGCACGATCAATCCAATTTAGTCATGTACTTTTAGAAGCAAGCCACGAAACTCCTGGATACTATCTGCGACAGGTAACCAGCACGTGCAGTTTGTGTGTTGTAGTGATGTTATAAAGCACGTGTGTGTGTGTGTTTTTGCGTATGTATGTGTTTATGTTAACTCTTTGTAGGCGAGACCCAGCGTACGAAAGGTCTTGTTGTGAAACTCAAGTCACTGAGCAAGACAGGTGATATGAAGCGTTTTTCTGAAGATTAAGTACAGCTTACCTCTGCTACATTTAAACTCTGGTTTTATGAATGGGGAAAAACGGCTTTACTACATTTGCTGGTACTACTATTGTCAGTGATGAAACACCAGCTACCACAGCTACAGCTACTTTCATCACGACTACCGCTACCTCCAGTGCTAGTTTTACTACCACTACTGACAGCTACAGCTGCTGCTGCTGCTATCTACTACAGTAGATAGTCATGTACTTTAAGTATCTACTAAAGTAGATAGTATTACTATTTATCACTTTTATTGCTTTTATATTTATATTTATTACTTATATTATTATTTATACTATGTATTACTATTACTCTAAAGAGTAATTTGAAAGTCTAAAGAGGACATTGTTAAGAGAGGCCAGTTTAGTGGGAATAGTATCCCTTGATGAGGTTGAAAAGCTCGCAGAAAACCGGAAATCTTGGCGAACTACCGTTTAACGCCACGGGAAGGATGTAAGATGTAAGATTACTTTTACTATTAAGAAACTGCTATAAAAGCTGGAGAGAAATATTTCCAGGCCTCTACTGAATCTTACTATTAATCACATGTTGACTCAGAGAGAGAGAGAGAGAGAGAGTGACTTTAAAGTAAGGAAACAGTTTTTTTTTCTAGGATTAGACCTCGAAAAAATCGTAAAAAGCTGTTCTCTCGTGGCTAGACGACCGCTCGTCCTACCGGAGTCCGTAGTTCGAATCCCAGGTAATTCTCTTGTGATTTTTCTTTCTCTCACGTCTCACTAAAGTGCTTTGTCTACGATTTTTTCGAGTTCTAATCCTACAAAATTTGTTCTCTTACTTTACCGTAGGAAAGCCTGGTAGTTTCCTATCTATAAAACATTGTCCCTCTAACTGACTTATTCTTCCTCCACTGTCTGTCTCTGTCTTCTTCTTCTTCTTCTTCTTCTTCTTTCTTTCTTTCTTTCTTTCTTTCTTTCTGTCCTCCCTTCTAAAACTCTGTGACCGGCTTACATATCGCCAGTTGTCCATAATGCAGCAGAAATGTGGTTCTACAGAAAACTATGTCATATAATAACATGGAGTATGAAAAGAACAGATGTACACGTTTTAGAACAGCTCAAAGTGCAACTCAAAGAAATAAGGATGAAGAAAAAAAAATGGAAATATCAAAAGACATAACAATATACTGAAGACCACACTAAAAGGAAAGATGGAAGGAAAAAGAGCAAGAGATAGACAGAGATGTAGATGGGAAGATAAACATACGAGAATGGACAAGACACAGCCTGGATGATTGCGCCATCAAGGCGAGGGAGTGAGGGAACTGGAGATTCATGACCCCCCAACCTTCGTTCTGGAGAAGGCACATGGTGATGATGACTATTACTATTACTGCTATATTACTACTTTATTATTTCTACAATTACTCCATTTATTAGCTCTGTTACGAATATACTCATTCATTCATTCCTTTGCATGTCCCTTGCGGAACTTTGCCTCCCAAACAGCACTCCTGTAGGCCTCTCGGTTGTGAGCAAGATGGCCTGCTGCTGCTGCATCCATCTCCAGATCATCAACGATGTCTTGCAGCCATCTTCGTTTCGGTCTTCCTCTTTTTCTTTTTCCCATTATGTATCCTTCCAATACGGTCTTCTCTAAATTATCATGACGTTTAATGTGGCCAAAATATTTAAGTTTTCTCTCTTTAATCCTCTTTACTAGCCAGCCTTCTTCAATATTAAGCTCTTGTAGTATAGATATATTTGTTCTTTTTTGTGTCCACGATATTTGGAGAACTCTTCTATAGCATTTACATTCAAAGGCATTTATGTGCTTCTCAGCTGTTTTGTTAAGTGTCCAGGTCTCACAGGCATATGTTGCGATGGGAAAGATGCATGCCCTTAAAAATCTTATTTTTGTGGTTCTGTCTGCTCCTCTCCACGAATATACTACTACTACTATTACTATTACTATTACTATTACTATTACTATTACTATTACTATTACTATTACTATCATATACTACTACTACTATTACTACTACTATTACCACTACTAATACTACTACTACCACTAGTACTACTACTACAGCTTATACAACTACAACTACTACTACTACTACAGCGATTACTACTTCCACTAAAACTACTACTATTACTACTGCAACTATTGCTCCTACTACAGCTACTACTACTACTCTCTCTCTCTCTCTGAACCTTAAGTGCCCAGGGCAAGGGTTTTCCACAAATGCCTGTCCTTCGCCTTTTTTTCTGCTCTTGCCCAGGTGAGACCTCTATTGCTCAACATCCTTTCTGTTGTTCTTCTTCATGTCTCTTTTGGTCTACCCTTACTTCTGCTCCCCTGTGGTGTCCATCTTAGTGCTATTTTTGGTAGTGAGTTATCAGTCATTCGGGGCACATGTCCCAACCATCGCCAGCGTCTTTCCTCAATAACTGCTGTCAGTGGTTTCATCTGCATTTCTGCTAATAAGATGTTATTTCTTATGGTGTTTGGCCAAAATATTTGTTTAATTCTTCGTAAACATTTAGTCTGGAAAGAATTCAACTTGTTTTCTATGGTTTTGGTGATTTTCCAGCATTCACTTCCATAGAGTAGTACACTTAGAACATTACTCTTAAATATCCTGATTTTTATATTTATTATTATTTACTATTACTATTTCTACTACCACTACTACTACTATTTCTATTACTACTATTACTACTACCATTTCTACTACTACTATTACTACAACAATTACTACTGCTACTACTTCTATTACTACTACTACTACTACTACTACTCCTACTATTTCTTCTACTACTATTATTGCTACAACTGCTACTATTTCTGTTGCTACTATTACTACAACAACAACTACTACTACTATTTCTTCTCCTACTATTACTACAACTATTATTATTACTATTACTACTATTTATGCTACTTCTACTACTACTATTACTACTAATATTTCTTATCCTACTATTGCTACTACTACTGTTACTATTACTACTATTTCTCCTACTATTACTACTACTACTATTACTATTACTACTATTTCTACTACTACTACTTATTCTACTATTACTAATGCTACTATTACTATTACTACTATTTCTACTACTACTACCACTGCTACTATTATTATTACTACTATTTCTACTACTACTATTTCTCCTACTATTACTACTACTAATATTACTATTACTACTATTTCTACTACTACTATTTCTCTTACTATTACTATTATTACTATTTCTACTACTACTACTTCTTCTACTATTATTACTGCTACTATACTATTACTACTATTTCTCCTACTAGTACTACTACTGCTGCTGCTATTACTATTACTACTGTTTCTACTACTACTACTGCTGCTGTTACTACTACTACTACTACTGCTGCTGCTACTACTACTACTACTACTGCTACTACTACTACTACTACTGCTGCTGCTGTTACTACTACTACTACTGCTGCTGCTGCTGTTACTACTACTACTACTGCTGCTGTTACTACTACTACTACTACTACTACTACTGCTGCTGCTGCTACTACTGCTGCTGCTATTACTATTACTACTGTTTCTGCTACTACTACTACTGCTGCTGCTACTACTACTACTACTACTACTACTACTGCTGCTATTACTATTACTACTGTTTCTACTACTACTACTATTACTACTACTACTACTGCTGCTGCTGTTGCTGCTGCTGCTGCTGCTGCTGCTACTACTACTACTAGTCTGTACTTAGCACGGATAGTTTATATTTTAAAGGCTTTGTCCGCGCCCGTACTGCACGTGGGAAGAACAAACAAAATATCCGTGATTCTGAACTGACCCCGCAGTTACATAAAATGTAGCAGGAACAGCCGACAAGGTCAGAAGAATTAGACTGTGTACAGTGCACGTATGAGTGGGGAAAATCAAGTGATTTCATGTGGACTCTCTGTGAATTTTTAAAAACAAACCCCAAAATCTGATGAGTTTGTTCATGCAACTAAGGAGTCCATATTTTCTTCTCACGCAGTTGTGCACGATTCCAGCTTTAGATCCCGTGACTGCTTTTCAAAACTTATTTCACAATTTTATCATCCAAAATATTCCAGTTTCAGAACAAAACGAGGTCGCAAATAATAACGTGATTGTGACTTTTGTGAGTGATAAAGTGCACAAAGAAATAGTACCAGTTTTGTAAGTTTATCTTCAGATGTCTCCAGCAGACTAAACTTGAAGCTTATACCTGGACTAGCAGCAAGATCCTGCCAGTTTGGTGTTCATGTGCGACTGACAAAGTTTGAAGATGTAAACAAAGAGACCGCAGATATTTTAACTCGGCACGTGACGAAGATGAAAATAGTTTTAACAGTCTGGTTTAGAAAATAAAATAGTATCACATTGCGCAGATAACAAAAAAGTTCCGTGTCTTTTGATATTGAAATGGTTGTAATCGAAACATTCAGGCATTTTCAAATCTGTCATGTAAGAGAAGGAAAAAAAACTGAAAGAATTCTGTGAGTTTGCTGAAGCAGGGTACACTGATAGTTTTCTTTTATTTTATGTGCCTCAAGTGTACATGTTTCCTGGTTATATTTTAAACTGATCTGAAAATGTGACCTGGCGTATCTGTTTGCGGTGAAACAAAGCTTGTTCTGGCGCGTGTTTCCTTTTGTTTTGCCACTCAGAGTGGCTTGCCTGGTTACGTCAAAGTTTGTAAAGCTAAGTTTTCTGTATTTCGTTTTCATCAGTAATATAGTTTGTCATTGTTTCGGTTTAATGAGTTTATAAGGTTTGTCAGTGTTTGGCCTTTATCAGTTGTGTAGTTTGTCAGTGTTTCGCCTTCATCAGTTATGCAATTTGTTGATATTTCACTTTTATCAATTACATAATATGTCGCATTTCACCTTCTTCAGTTACATAGTGTGTCCACATTTCACCTTCATTAGTTAACTAATTTGTCCGTATTTCACCTTAATCAGTTATATAATTTGTCTGCATTTCACCTTCGTTAGTTAAATAATTTGTCCGAATTTCACCTTCATTAGTTAACTAATTTGTCCACGTTTCATCTTCTTCAGTTACATAGTTTGTCCACATTTCATCTTCTTCAGTTACATATTTTGTCTGCATTTCATCTTCTTCAGTTACATTGTTTGTTCGCATTTCACCGTTATCATTTGCGGTAATTTTCCCGTATTTCGTCTTGATCAGTTATGGCAACTCTACTGCTACTTCAGTAAGTCTTACTGCTGTTACAGTTACCACTAATAATAGTGTTACCAAATTGTTACCACTACTGCGCCTTCTCTTAATCTAACAACAGACATCTCATTGCAGGCCTGAAGTAGTGTATCTTTTTCTTTTTCTTTCAATTTCAAAACTTAAAATGTCGAGACGTTCCACAACTTCTCTAATTCATGTCGTCCAGAGTTTTTGGTGAATATTTCCAAAATATCTTCGTACTTTCACTCTTTTGCTCTATACTTTTTATTTACAGTCCGTACCTCACACACACACAGAATAGAACCACAGACAAGTGCACAAACTATTACCATAACTACTATTATTGTTTTTCTTCCTAAAGTTACAACTACTACCACAGATACAAATTTAACTACAACTACTACAGTTAACCCTACCTCTAGTATATCTTTAACTAATTCCAAATACTTACACTAACGCGCTGCAGGACAAATAATCCAGTGTGAGTACAGAACACAAGAATCGATTCCCACTTCACAGTCAGTTCATATAACTAATTCTAGTCAAAACGTGTGGCGATGCCAAAATTAATTTGACTTCCGTGAATAAAACAGTTTTGGCCTCACAAACAACGTTTTTTCGTAATGTCCAACCGTGTGTCCAGATATAGCAGGATAACTGTTTAAAATTGCCAACTGCCAGCTCAGTTTGTTACTAGTTGTACACGCAGCGTTAAGCTGGGCTAATCTACATTAGATCAGTTTATACCATTGCCTCACCCCTCCAATAAGCGTGAATTGTTAGTTTACTCACTGCTTAATCTTCACGTGTGCATTTAAAATAAGTGCGACGGCACAAATCCAGGTCACAGCTGCTTTAGTTGCTATAGGCGGAATTTAGAATCAGTGTAGGCAAAATTCCGAAACAAACCAACAACCGCACGGGAAATATTACCAAACTTCGGAAATGCTGGGTATGGTCAGGATTAAACTTTATCGGAAATGACACTAATTATAGCAACAAAAGAGGTATAAGAGAAGAGTAAGATGAAAGAGATATGAAGGAGAATTTTAAAAAAGGAGAAGATAGAAGAAGAGAGTGAATGGCGAACTGGTGGTATAAAACAAGGAAAGAAGATGAAGCAATATGATGAAGAAGAAAAGGAGAAAACATGATGATGATGATGATCATGACGATGACGACGACGATGATGATGAAAGAAAGAAAGAATGAATATTGAATAATGTAACTTCATTTATTCACCAAAATTTGTCTACAAATACGGACACTGCAAAAAAGATTAGGTTATCTCTCCTTGCACACAGTAATAATTCACAATTAACTCCCTTGAACAAAGCCCCTACATCACTGGACGAACAAAACTATCATGGCTGCTAAATGTCCTCTGAGAGAAACAACGACCTCTAACTAAAACCTCACGACAGATCCTCTTTCATTGTCTCAGCTCTTCCCTCGCACTTCAAAAATTCATATCGATTCCGTCCCCACATCTTCACGCCATTTTTAAGGGGAAATAATTATGAAAAAAGTCATCCTCCGAGTACTGTGCACCAAAACTTCTTTGTGTGATGACTGGTTTGGTTGTTTTTGATTATGTCTTCTTCAAGTCCAGTTTTGGGGTTAGTTTCAAGTGATAGAATGTATCACGATGACATGTTATTATCCTGAATGATGAGAAATCGAGCTCTTTTCGTTTCTGATGCCGTCTCTATCCCTACCCATCCCAACTCAACCCCTCCAGACCACTCTAGTCCAGCGGCGGCAGTAGATGACAGATGATTATGTTGTGACGATTAGATGACAGATGATTATGTTGGTGACGATTAGATGACAGATGATAATGTTGGTGACGATTAGATGACAGATGATTATGTTGGTGACGATTAGATGACAGATGATTATGCTGGTGATGATTAGATGGCAGATGATTATGCTGGTGATGATTAGATGGCAGATGATTATGCTGGTGATGATTATATGGCAGATGATTATGCTGGTGATGATTAGATGGCAGATGATTATGCCCACGGAGCGTGAACAAAACAAACTATTTTTTTCAAGTACGTCCCTGTACATAAGGGTGTTGTAGTAGCTTATACTGTTTCTTGGAAACATTTCACTAAGCTGACTTTTTTTTGAGGGGGGTCTTGATCATCATTGTCATAAGACTTGGTCATTGTCATAAGACTTGACAATATTATCCTAATAAGCATGTTATTTGTGCCTACTCTCCTAAAAACCAAGACGATAAATGCAACAAAGGGAAGGGGGTGGAGCTTAAGTCAAGAACAGCAGCGACTGAAAGAGGAGCTGGCACTGGATTGACCACACGATAGAATCCTTAGCATGAGTGGCTGTGAAGTGAGCTGTGCGAGGACAACAAATCACGTGACTACCCAAAGAAACTTGGGGGGGGGGGGGGTGGAGCAGAGAAAATGCTGAAAAATAAACAAATGACGTGGGAGACAGCCAAGAAGATGGCGAAGAAGCTAAACAGAAGTGGAAGTCTTTTGCTACCAGCAGCCCCCGTGTGTCTTGGGCACGGAAGGAACAGACAGACAGACAGACAGACAGACAGACAGATAGACAGATAGATAGATAGATAGATAGATAGATAGATAGATAGATAGATAGATAGATAGATAGATAGATAGATAGATAGATAGATAGATAGATAGATAGATAGATAGATAGATAGATAGATATCGTGTCTGTTTAAAAAAATCTTTTTTTTTCATTATTCGTACTTCTGTTTTAATGTTTTTAATTTGAAAAATACTCCCAGTAATGCGCATGCCCCGGTTTCCTAGGCGACGCTAGGGAAATTCTTCAGACTGAAAGATTACTGGCTGCTTTTCTTGAGCGATCGCCACGAACTGTGAAGGTTGAGTTTTTTGCTTTTTTTTTTTTTTTACTTGCAACAGAAAAAAAAAAAACTAAACATCTACACCTTGCCAAGATTATAAACCATATTTCTCTGACGAATGTCAATCATACCCATGGTCCCTCCTTCGGAGCATAAGCCACAGACAAAGGCTTTTTCAATAATTTCTGTCTTTCCTTGGCAAGAAACCTGAATTCAAAATAGCGGCCACAGTTTTTCTGTAGTTAAATATTGCTGTATGTGCAAACATTTTTATATGTCTTGTAAATGTGTAAAGCGCGTTCTGAAGTGTAAATATGTCGGCGACTAGACTTTAAAATTAATCCAAATAGAGCAGCCAACAAACTATCAAAGAAAGAAACAGAAAGAAAGAATTGTCAGCTTAAAACAAACAGAATGCGTCATTGCCTTGACCTTCCCTGCTTCTCATAACGAGGCCAGGCCATGTCCGAACCGAAGCGGAAACAAAGTCGCCATTTATTTCCCCTGTCTGCTTCCACTTTCACCAGAACCTTCGCTCGTGCTGACAGTGATCTCAGAGGGTTTGGTTACTGACACAGCGGTTCTCAGTCTGTGTGGTGACCAGACGAGGATAAGCCATTAAGCTGGGCAGTCTTGATCTTAGGGACACGGACAGCAGAAGGCTTGACCTGAAGATCATTGTTTTAATGTGATAATCATCTATAGCCAGGCCCTGTAAAACAGGGTTATGATCGGTGCATGTTTTTGGGGCCCAAAGGGTTTCTTCTCTTTTAAGGATGGGCCCAGAGGGAGTTGGAGGGGGGTAGGGGGAGTGCTCTGCACCGGCTTACATTTTGTTTTTGTTTTTACCGTGTCGTTTATAGCAAGCCATAGCTGATTGTCGGCTTTTGAGTTGACGCACTCTGGCTGATTGTCGGCTTTAGAGTTGACGAACTATGGCTGATTGTTGGCTTTAGAGTTGACGAACTCTGGCTGATTGTCGGCTTTAGAGTTGACGAACTATGGCTGATTGTCGGCTTTAGAGTTGATGGACTATGGCTGATTGTCGGCTTTAGAGTTGATGAACTATGGCTGATTGTCGCTTTAGAGTTGACGAACTATGGCTGATTGTCGGCTTTAGAGTTGATGAACTATGGCTGATTGTCGGCTTTAGAGTTGATGAACTATGGCTGATTGTCGGCTTTAGAGTTGATGAACTATGGCTGATTGTCGGCTTTAGATTTGACGAACTTTGGCTGATTGTCGGCTTTAGATTTGACGAACTTTGACTGATTGTCGGCTTTAGATTTGACGAACTTTGGCTGATTGTACGCGGGCCTGCATTATGTATAAAGACAATGCGGCTCCGTAGTATGTATAAAGAGAACACGGCACTGTATCACGTATAAATACAACGTGGCACTGTATCCTGTATAAAGACAACGTGGCACGGCATCCTGTATAAAGACAACGTGGCACGGCATCCTGTATAAAGACAACGTGGCATGGCATCCTATATAAAGACGACGCGGCACGGCACCAGCTGAAGATACACAGAACGTAGACAAGGACACACCAGGTAGACTGTACAGAACGTAGACAAGGACACACCAGGTAGACTGTACAGAACGTAGACAAGGACACACCAGGTAGACTGTACAGAACGTAGACAAGGACACACCAGGTAGACTGTACAGAACGTAGACAAGGACACACCAGGTAGACTGTACAGAACGTAGGCAAGGACACACCAGGTAGACTGTACAGAACGTAGACAAGGACACACCAGGTAGACTGTACAGAACGTAGACAAGGACACACCAGAACGTGAGAAACCAAGCAGAAATAGGCCGAAATGGCGCAGCAAATGGCAGAAACACATTTTTTTTAAAAAACGGACATTCAGGCAGCAGAAAATCGACAAGAAGAAAACAATGTGATGAGGCAAGTCTTACAGACAGCTGGTTTGTGGAGACAAGAATATACAAGAAAATGTGCACACCTGATAAAGCGTCATAGATTGAAAGAAACCATAACGAAAGTGGACGCACGAATGCTCACACAGCCACGGATTCCAAGATAAATGTGGTAAGCCAGCCGATGACCGCCCCAGCCCACCTGTTTGTTATGCATCTTAAGAAAATTTTGGCCGGCTCTCTAGTCTACAACAATGGCTGGAATCTCCGCACATGTCAGAGATACATGGACTGACCTACATTTTTTACCAGGCCACGCAGGTGTCAGGAGAAATGAAAGAGCAGATCAGCTTTCCGGCACAGCTGTCACGGATGAAGGGAAGGGCAGATCAGTTGTATAGCTGTCATGAAAGAAGGGCAGATCAGCTGTCCAGCACAGCTGTCATGGAGGAAGAGCAGATCAGCTGTCCGGCACAGCTGTTATGGAGGAAGGGGAGATCAGTTGGCAGGTATAGCTGTCATGAAGGAAGAGGAGATCAGTTGGCAGGCACAGCTGTCATGGAGGAAGGGCAGATCAGTTGGCAGGCACAGCTGTCATGGAGGAAGAGCAGATCAGCTGTCCGGCACAGCTATCATGGAGGAAGGGCAGATCAGTTGGCAAGCACAGCTGTCATGGAGGAAGGGCAGATCAGCTGTCCGGCACAGCTGTCATGGAGGAAGGGTAGATCAATTGGCAGGCACAGCTGTCATGGAGGAAGGGCAGATCAGCTGTCCGGCACAGCTGTCATGGAGGAAGGGCAGATCAGTTGTCCGGCACAGCTGTTATGGCACAGCAGGCAATGGATCGACTTGACATCATCGATGCTATAGCTTACAGTGATCGCGTTAACTGGCAGTTACATGTAATTAATAATTAAAAATAAGGGGTAAAAAAACGAAACTTTTCAAAGTCGTAGGCTGCTATAACCGGTTTATATTATTATTATTTTTTTAACATGCTTAAAAACCAACCAATGAAATCCGCTGAAGGATAATCAAGCAAGTTAGGATGCGAACACTCAGCCAGTTTTTACTTTGGTTCCGCTTGTGAACCTTTTCTAAAGATTAAATCTCGTTGCAAATAAGGTCGGGGTGGGGTGGGTTGGGGGATCACAGCTCTGCATTCTGCTGATGCTTGCAACATGTGTATAATGCTATGTAAAAGGGAGGCGACTGCAGTAAAACTGGTTTAATTAATAAAGGTAGATAGAAGTGTATGGCGTAGTTTTACAAAGTGG
Source organism: Achatina immaculata (assembly GCA_009760885.1). Taxonomy (NCBI): domain Eukaryota; kingdom Metazoa; phylum Mollusca; class Gastropoda; order Stylommatophora; family Achatinidae; genus Lissachatina; species Lissachatina immaculata. Next base: position 818,652 of record CM019701.1, on the reverse strand, counting down.
CAGAGGGAGTGAGTAAAGTGAGAAAAAACGAATAGAAAGTATGAGAATGTATAAATGAAAAACATACAACATCCGATATTTCGGACTGAACCTTTTTCGAGGATTATATGCACAAACGAGACCAAAAAAAAAAAAAAAACAAACAAACAAACACAATAATAACTAAACGAAGAACTTATCTTATTGTTATGTTTTTAACTGCCAAACTTTGAGGGTGGTGTGTGAGCAGTTAAAAACATACTGTTTCGCCATCTCCATCTCCTCCAGACCGAGCCTGATACACGTGAACTTTTTGGGGAACCCCCATTGGTGGCCTACAGACTGGACAAGAACCTCAGGGACCTTTTAGTTTGTAGTCGCCTTAAGACAGATAACACGTTGCGGACGCCATAGATGCAGCACTTGTCCGTTTGTTGTCGAGGCTAGCCAGATCTCCTTCCCTAAGTCTACGTTATCAGTTCAGGAGGGTTTCACCTGCACTTCACGCAATGTTATTTATGCTATTATGTGCAAACGTTGTGGTATGAGGTATATAGGGGAGACCAGTTTACGCTTAGGAGATCGTTTTCGCCAACATCTTAACGATATTTATAAGAGGGCCTGGACACCTGTGGCTAAACATTTTTGCCTTGGCAACCACAAGGGAAAACAGGACATTTCTGTTAGTGCGATCCGCTCTTGTTCTGCTGATGTACGATCTCGGAGTGTCCTCGAACAATGCCTTATTTTCCAAGCTAGCTGTCTCCACCCAGCTGGAATTAACAATGTCTTCAGCTTTCTGTAACTTCTTTAATTTTCCACTCCCCCCCCCCTTTTTTTTTACTCTACTTTTCTTTCTCCTAGCTACCCCTCCCTATCGCCAGCCTCTTTTCTCTCTGGCAACATATTGGTGTTTATAGGGTCTTGTCCTATTCACCAGTTTCACATTTTCTCCCGCAGGTGTTTATGTTCTTCATTCATTATCTCTCCGCTCCCCCCCCTTCTCCTCTAGCGGCTATCATGTTTTACTACCCTTCCCCCCTTTTTCAACCATCTGTTTTCCTTCTCTCTCTCTCTCTCCTCTCTCTCTCTCTCTCTCTCTCCTCTCTCTCTCTCTCTCTCTCTCTCTCCACCTCTTCTTTACGATTGGCTCTATCGGCTTATCCTTTGTGTGGACCCGTGTGATCTCTATTCATCTTCTAGTGGACACGCATTTCTCTGTTTCCTACTTCGTTTAGTTATACGTTTTTGTCTCGTTTGTGTATGTAATCCTCGAAAAAGGCTCACGCCGAAATATCGGATGTTGTATGTTTTTCATTTATACATTCTCATACTTTCTTTTAGTTTTTTTCTCACTTTACTCATTCCCTCTGCCGCTTTGTAAAACTACACCATACACCTTTCTTCATCATCATGTGCCGTGCCGACTGGCGTTGGCTATTATGCTTCTCCAGAGTACCCGATCCTTCATGCAGGCCATCAGCTCAGTTGGTGATCTCCTCTCACACCATCCCGTCAGACTGTCCAGTATCATTTCTCTTGGTCTTCCTCTTGATCTTCTTCCTTCTATTTTTCCTGTTGTTATAATATTTTCAATGCCCCCTCTTCTCATTGCATGTCCTATGAAAGTACATTGTCTCTCTCTTATCTTTTTGACAAGGTTTTTTGTCTCTCCAGCTCTTCTCCTACATTCTTCATTAGTTATTTTTGTTGTCCAGGGGATTCGCAACATTCTTCTAATGAACCACATTTCTGCTGCTTCCAATGATTTTTGTGCAGACCTGCCTATTGTCCATGATTCACTTCCATATAACAAGATAGGTTCAATATAGCATTTTAGGGCTCGTTTTCTAACATTCATTGATAAGGATGTGTTGGTTAATATGTTTCTCATTCTCTGAAATGCAGTCTTTGCTTGGCCTATTCTGTTCCTAATTTCTGTTCTGCATTTCCCATCTGAAGTTATTACTGCTCCAAGGTATTTGAATTTCTGCACCTGCTTTAGAATAGTTCCGTTTAATTTAATACTGCACGCTGGTGGATTCTGTTTGTTAGATATAACCATAGTCTCTGTCTTTTTGATGTTCGAAGTAAGGACTTTCTGTTCACTTTCTTTGGCGACTTTATCCAAGAGATTTTGCAGGTCTTGTTGGTTCTCAGCTATCAGTACTGTGTCGTCAGCATACCAAAGGTTGTTAATATTGTATCCTCCAATTTTTATGCCTGGTTCTGTGATGATCGTTCTTAGAATATTCTCGCTATACAGAGAAAAAAGGTCTGGAGATAGTACACATCCTTGTCGCACCCTTTGTTTTATAGGTTGATATTTTCCAGTTCTATTTTCAACTCGAACTGCTGCTTCTTGCTGCCAGTATAGATGTTTTACAATCCTCAGGTTTTTGCCGTCTATATTGATGTCTTCAAGCATTTTAATAATTTCATTATGTTTCACCTTGTCGAATGCCTTGGTGTAATCAATAAAGCTTAAGTAGAGATCTTTCTGTACTTCTAAAGCTCTTTCTGTTAGTGTTCGTAAAGCATAAATGGCATTGTGTATTCCCTTTCCTTCAACAAATCCAAACTGTTCATCTGCTATTTCCATTTTTATCTTTTTACACCTCTACCTACCTTTATTATAATGCTACATATTAGCGAATGCTGTAATGAGAAAACTAGTAAATCTGAAAGTAACTTCATGCAAGGTGAGAGACAGTTGTACCGGTTTCAGAAACATCCTGGCTCGATCACTGACTTAAGAGAAGCTGGTCAAGCCAGGGACTTCACTGAACCAGAGTCGCTGTCAAGACTGAAAGACCTGTTGGGGGGGGGGGGGGGGGGGACTCGGGAAACATGAACGGGTCATCAAGAGCTTCAGGCCATCAAAGATCAGGAGTAACCAGTCAGTCCACGCTGAAGAGAGGATGGGAGCATCCATGGATGTTTCAGGAGTGCATGGATAACGCATAAACTAGGAAAAAGTAGGAGCAGCTTTATTACTTAACGATTACAAAGTTGTGACGTTTCGGCGTGAGCTTTAATCATACAAAAACATACAGGAGGAAGAAATAGGGAGAGGAGATTAAGTATAGATTCACATGAATAATTTTTTTTTAATTTAAAAAGAGTACTTAGCTGTAAATTGCAAGGTGTGGCTTGTCTGGCGGTGTGTGTCAGGAATGGACCTAGTGGGACGTGGAGACTGTTTAAATGGAGACCTGTGACATGTGGTCGGTGGGTTGTAACTGGGGGTGGTGGATGGGGAACCGGGAAGAGGAGAGAGAGAGAGTGGTGCAATATTGACCTAGCTGGGAAAAGTTGAAACAGATGATTGGGGAAGAGGGGTTTGCAGAGTGATACTGTGAGGAAGTTTGAAAAGTAAGAATGGGTGGACTTAGTGGAGAGGTACTGTAATGATTGAAGAGAATGTTACGTGTAGCTAAACAGCCAGTTTAACCCATGTGGCTCGTGTATAGTTATATACTTATACACTAATTATTCTGCATGGATAATGGTCCCTCCTTAACAAACTAACTTTGCATCCACTACGCCCCCCCCCACCCCAAGCCTTTCAAACTCATTCTTAAAATAGGGAAAATTCTCCAAGCCCTGGAGCGATGCACCGTCTTGACCCCTCCCCCCCCCCCCCCCCCCGGGCCAAAACAGGCCACATATTACTGATAAAAACTAAACATTTCTGTGGCTGAAACTAATAGATATTATTCTCGTACATCACGCAAGATGAACATTTTTTAACCAAAAATATTTATCTGAAACTTCGCGGCCACATTATTTCAATTTTTACCCCCCCCCCCCCCCCAAAACCACCACTTTTTTCTTTTCCTAAAACTTTTTTTTTGTTGTTTCGCTGTCTTCCCGGATCGATATTTTTCTTTGTGACATAAGCCTCGTCACGACTCAAGTAACCAAGTCTGCTTCCGCGGAAGAACCAAAAAAAAAAAAAAATCACAAATGTCTCTTTGTCCTGGCTTTGACAAACACTGCCGGACACCGTGGCGGTTGACATCCTTAATTCATATTGAGTGTGATAGTGAAACTTTGTTGAGTATGAAAGGCAAGAAAGGAGGACATACTGAATTAAAGCACACATTGGAAAAAAAAAAGGTTAAAATCTACATCGTAGGAGCTAACTAATAAATAGGGCTAGATTTTATTTATCAGAGACATGGTATCAAAAGCGACAGAGACAGTATTTCCAATTAATCTTGATATTCTTTGTGACAAAACTATGACTCTATCCTGGCCTAGTCTTGATACTCTTTGTGACAAAACTATGACTCTATCCTAGCCTAGTCTTGATACTCTTTGTGACAAAACTATGACTCTATAGTGGCCTAGTCTTGATACTCTTTGTGTCAAAACTATGACTCTATCCTGGCCTAGTCTTGATACTCCTTGTGACAAAACTATGACTATCCTGGCCTAGTCTTGATTCTCTTTGTGTCAAAACTATGACTATTTCCTGGCATGGTCTTGATTCTCTTTCAATCCTGGCCTAGTCTTGATACTATTTATGACAAAACTATGACTCTATAGTGGCCTAGTCTTGATACTCTTTGTGACAAAACTATGACTCTATACTGGCATAGTCTTGATACTATTTGTGACAAAACTATGACTCTATAGTGGCCTAGTCTTGATACTCTTTGTGACAAAACTATGACTCTATTCTGGTCTAGTCTTGATACTCTTTGTGATAAAACTATGACTCTATAGTGACCTAGTCTTGATACTCTTTGTGACAAAACTATGACTCTATTCTGGTCTAGTCTTGATACTCTTTATGTCAACACTATGACTCTATCCTGGCCTAGTCTTGATACTCTTTGTGTCAAAACTATGACTCCATCCTGGCCTAGTCTTGATACTCTTTGTGTCAAAACTATGACTCTATAGTGGCCTAGTCTTGATACTCTTTGTGTCAAAACTAAAACCCCTATCTTCAGTTAATCTTGATACTTTTTTGTGACAAAACTATAATTCTTTCCTGACTTAATCTAGATGCTCTTTGTGACAAAAATATGATCCTATACTGACCTAATTTTGATGCTTTCTGTTACAAAATTGACCTAAACCCTATCTTACCTAATTTTGATGATATTTGTGATGAAGCTAATTAATACACTAATCTTTTTTTTTTCCTCGTGAAGCAAATACACTTATGCGTACCTAATCTTGATGTTCTTTGTGACAGGGCTAATCAAGACTTTCAGCTTCATCAAATCTCGATCCTCTTTGTAGTGAAGCTGTTCAAGACACTATCCCCACATAATCTTGGTGTTCTTTGTAGTGAAGCTGATCAAGACACTACCCCCACATAATCTCGGTGTTCTTTGTAGTGAAGCTGATCAAGACACCACCCCCACATAATCTTGATGTTCTCTGTGAGCACACAAGACTCCATAGGAAGGACTAACCAGGCAGGGCTGTCATCACCAGGGTAGTGGAGTCTGTTAAGAAGCTATTTTCTCCATCCATTTTAAGACATCAAGAAAGCAACAGTAATCAATTCCTCTCCTGATGTGGGAGCATACCTTAACATCAAAATTTATCACTTTTTTTCTTATCTTTCTTTCTTCTTATCTCTCATTTTACTTCATTTGTCTTTCACTGTACCATCATCTCTCTCTCTCTCTCTCTGAACCTTAAGTGCCCAAGGCACATGGGGCTTCTGCAAGGGTTTTCCACAAACACCTGCCCTTCACATTTTTTTTCCCACCATTGCCCAGGTGAGACCTCTGTTGCTCAACATCCTCTCTGCTGTTCTCCTTATCTTCTTTGGTATACACTCACTCCTCCTCCCCTGTGGGTGTCCATCTCATCATCATGTCACTTTATTGTCCTTTGTTTATTTAAAGTTTTCTTGTTACCTCATTTCCAAATATCCAAAGAAAGACAGACAGAGAGAATGAATGACAGAAAGAAAGAAGTACACAAACATATGTTAGTGCATGGACAAATAAGAAAGAAACAATGTAATGCCAAAACCGTAACGTTTTTTTAAAAACTTTATTTGAGCTGAAGAGTAATGTCTTTCCCACATATAAATATAAGTAAATATGAATTTGTATATGGTGTATAAAGATAAATACACTTATTTGTCTGAAATCTTCACATACAGCAGGGGTGGCCAAACTGCAGCTTGCGTGCCATATGTGGCTCATTGATATATAATGTGCGGCTTGTAGAAATGTGTTGGCTAAGCTCATTTTAGCACATAAATAATAGTATCAAGGGTTTTTTTTCCAAAAATTCAAGTTTTAAAATCATTAACCAGGTACACAATGAGAGCCCACTGCAGTAAAACTGAAGTTTCCTGGTGAGTAAATATATTTAAGAATTTTGATGCTAGTTTTAATGCTAGATTTGTGTCAGGGACTGAAGGAATTTGAGATCAGCAACAACTGCATGAGAACTATGCAGGGGAATCAGTGATTATACAGGAAAGTGCTGACAATGGATAAATATGTACACATAGTTCTTAGTATTTATATACAATTTTTGTAACATAAATTACATCTAACAATATGTGTGTATAATATTTGTCCATGTACTGCGCTCTCAAACATGTGAAGTTTACTGACTGTGGCTCTAACCTTATGTATGTCTGGCCACCCCTAGGATAAAGTAAACACCATCCCTTGGATAAAGTAAACACCATCCTTGGGATAAAGTAAACACCATCCCTTGGATAAAGTAAACACCATCCCTTGGATAAAGTAAACACCAGTGAACAGTCATGAAAAAATATCTGAGATAATCCTTTATCAGATATGAATAATTTAGTAGAAGAATGAAACAAATCTTTCTACAAATCTTCTGATATCAGGTTGGTTGGTTGGCTGAGCAGGTTAGTCCGGGTTCAAGTCTCAGCAGTGGGGGTTTCTTCTGGTACCACCACACCAAAAAGGCTGCTGGATTCACCCATCCTCTACAAATGGGAAACCTGAGAAATTTGGGAAGGTAACTGCTGTCAGGTGTGATACTGACCATATCACACTTTCATGGACATACAGGCCTAACACCGTATCTCTAATATGCTCTAATGGCATGGAAATGGGGATTTTACCTTACCTTACCTTTACACTGGGCAAGGTTCATCATGCGCGCGCACGCACACACCAAAACTCAGTTTGATTTGCCTCCCATTTTCTCTGTTAATTCCCTTGACCCACTCGCCAACCTCCTCCTAAACAAAGACAATATGGCCCACTGGCTGTCTGGACACATGTGACCCACTAGCTGTCTAGAACTGTAACTTATTGACTGTCTAGACATGTGTGACCCACTGGCTGTCTAGATGTGTGTGACCCACTAGCTGTCCAGACACATGGGACTCACTGGCTGTCTAGACACATGTGACCCACTAGCTGTCTAGATGTGTGTGACCCACTAGCTGTCTAGACACATGTGACTCACTAGCTGTCTAGACACATGTGACTCACTGGCTGTCTAGACACATGTGACCCACTAGCTGTCTAGACACATGTGGCCCACAGACTGCCTAGAGATGTGTGGCCCACTGGCTGTCTAGACACATGTAAGTGGTGCATTGTGGAAAGTCCCCTACCACAGGGATAACCAGACAACAAAGTTAAAAACATTCGAATTAGGTGAAACAAACCAATGTAAAAACATCATTAAAACATAAGATGAGATATAATGGGGAAAGTAAAACCTTCAAAATTCTGACGATTAGCTGAAATGAAACAAAATTAATTTTTTGTACAAAAATGGTCATCACTTCCAAACTGGCCATAACTATCACAAATGTTAAAAACAATGCAGTGAAATATAAAAAAAAATAGGAAAATTTCGCCCAAGAATCAGATTTCAAATAAACATCTAATTAATCAATATAAGTTTTTAAAAAAAAACATTGACTGTTTAATCAGTGTGGACACTGTCAAACAAACCAAATCAAGGGAAAAGAGTATGCCAGGTTATGCAAGTGAAAAATGAATCAGACAATGTCATTTCACTTTAAAAAATAAACAGATTAATTAATTTTTTAAAAAGACTTCTTTCTGAATTATTTTTTTAAACAGGGCTTAGGAAGATGATATTACAATTAAATATTTTAATTTTAGAAAAATCTACGTGGTTCACCGATCAAGATAACTACATTTCCTATCTCTTGCATTCTTGGCTCAACTGGCCTACACAAGTGGACACATAAAACAAGAAAACACACTGAAAATTGCACTTCATCAAATGGCTCATCATCAAGAACCCAATGTTATTATAAATTCATGTCATTAATCAATTATGAAAAACAAAAATGTATACAAATGTTGTGAATTACTTATAAGAAAAGTGACAAAAAAAACCAGTCATAAATTCGAAAAATATAAATATATGCTCTTTTACATCTTAAATCCTTCCCGTGCCATTAAACGTCACATAGGGATCACATGGTAGTTTGCCAAGTTCTCCTGTTTTCAGCGAGCTTTTCAACCTCATCAAGGGATGTTGTGTCCACTAAACTGGCAACTCTTAACAATGTAATATATGCTCTAAAAAATATAAATATATGCTCAAAAATGTCACAACTTTTTTTTTTTTCAAGATTTGAACACATGTAATAAAATGTCATTAATTTAACTAAAATGTCATTAATATTTATAAACCTGAATGTATACACACACATTTTTTTCACTAACCCAAAATGGCTTAAATAACATACATACTAAATTATAAACATACATTTTCTGTGTGTATGTATGCACACATCTCTATTTTTAATAATGCACCCATATCACTTCATATTATTTTTTTCCTTTGTTAATGCACCAAAGAAACCCCCCCCCAAAAAAAAAAAAAAAAATCACACAAATGAGTACAACTCAAAGATAAATACAACACAAGTCATAAGTAACTTCGATCTTCCTTGTAACTGTTATATAAACATTTAGTATGCTGCCACTGATGATATATTTTATCAGAATGCCACATGGAACTATCAAAGCAAACAAAAAAAAATGCCCCACAGTGTACCGAAATACTGTCATGACTCAGGGAAAATGATCAGAATCTGAAATACAGATTGCCCTAACTTTTCAACAATTCATTGTCCCAACCATCGGTCCACTTAAATAGTACAGCTTATTGTAAATTTACAGATTTCTTTACCTTGTATATACAGGATCTATTTAATGTAAAATTACTTAAAAGTCTGTGTGCAAAATATAAGGTCACTCTAGCTTATTTTTATGTTTTAACATCAGTCCGTTGACAGCAAAGTACTGTATGCTCACCCCTAAGAAATTTGCTTCACTCCATTCTGCTTTCTGATGCTGCTGTCGGAGCAGAACCTCTTTGGAAAGAAGACTGTCAGTATATACTGATCAAGCATGCCCAAGATACCAATGAACATGCCTCCAGCTTTCTACCAATCACAATGACAAAAGATATGAAAGATCACTGGATACACATACAAAGACAATATCGAGTCCTCGCAAAATAATATACCTATCTACTTCTGCATGGATTATCTCAAACTTACAGAAAAACAAAAAAATATACAGTGTATAATTTTGTTCAATACATGGTTATGTTATACTGCAATGTTACATATAAACCAATAATTAATCTTTTAAATTCTGAATAGATAAATTATACAAATAAATCTTAACATTTGTTTGTGAGTTATAAAGCTGTAATTAATGTGGATATATAAATACACTTTAAAACAATAAGCACAGAGTAATAAGTGAGGAATTATACATTACAATCAAATTAACAGAGCAGAAATTAATTGCAAAATCAGGAAATGAAAAAAAACAGTGGTTTATTCCTGATATTTGTCAACAGAACATTCTGAACTAATCACCGGTAATAAATGTGTAAATAATGATAAACGCTGGTATATAATAACAGCTTTATGCCAAACAAAATAATGTCAGCTTTATGCCAAACAAAACAATGTCATTGTGGTCATGTTTCAGCATACAGATTTATTTCTGCTTAAAATTGTGTATTTATTTATATGTGGGGCCACTTGTCTGAAGAAAATATATTTAGTCAGTTGATCTTCTTCTTCTTCTTCGTTCACTTCTACCACCAAAAACCGCACTGTGAACCTACTGAATTCATGCCTGTGGTCCTCGTTAGGTCCCGTGGTCCCCTGTGTGGTCCAAAATAGACCACACGAGATCCACGAAAGGACCACAAGAGATTCAGAGTGTCACAGTGCTTTAGCTTGTATTCTTGGTGGGTCTCGGAAGCGGGATTGTGTGACACCGTGGTTTTCATTGCACCAGTTTAGTCTAGGGTTGGACTTTCTCACCGGAAGACCTCGACGTGTAGTCAGTTGATATTATGCTAGCCATTTGCTTCCTTGCAAATTGTACAATATTAGGTTGTTTGCTTTTCTTTTTTTTAATTCCTTTTATTTTAATCTTGCAAACAGTATTAACTCTTTATGGTTCCTTTTATTTAAATCATACTTTAACCCTCTTTATAGCACAGATGACCAGTAATTCGATCATATAGCTGGAAAATAAAAACACACATGATGTCAGCATTTGTATGCATTTTCAAATTGCCAACATATATCAACGGAAATGATGTAGTTAAAAATCAGTTTCAATTGATGCTCTGCTTGTTAAGGGTGTGCCATTCTTTGCTTAAACAACCTTTCTGGGATCATTACTTGACACACCCTGAAACAGTTGTATAGGAGAATACTGAGTTCAAGGCGTTCAGTCTATAGCATATCTTATACAGATTTTCTGTGTCTATAGCTTATCTTATACAGATTTTCTGTGTCTATAGCATATCTTATATAGATTTTCTGTGTCTATAGCATATCTTATATAGATTTTCTGTGTCTATAGCATATCTTATACAGATTTTCTGTGTCTACAGCATATCTTATACAGATTTTCTGTGTCTATAGCATATCTTATACAGATTTTCTGTGTCTATAGCATATCTTATATAGATTTTCTGTGTCTATAGCATATCTTATACAGATTTTCTGTGTCTATAGAAATCATAGCATATATCATACAGATTTTTACATAACTTGTACCAAAGCTAACTATAAAGATCTGTTTATTACTTTTACTGGCCAAAAAAAAATTTGTGAAAGGTCCAGGGATGTCTTATTCTTGCTTATTCAAATTAAAGAACAACAGATAATATCTGGCCAGAACACTGAACACAAGCAGGCCAAAAGTAGGAAAAAAATACATATCATTATATGGCAATTCCTGCTTGTAACACTTCCAAAGAATATGAGAATACCCCCATCCATCAACTCCACTGATCAACAAATGAAGTGAAAACATCTGAAAGCAGAAGCTTAACAAAAAAACTGCTGAGAGAAAGAGCAAGCAAACAAGGTGAGGGAGGTTCAGGAAGACTTGGTTGAAGGTTAGTGCTCTAAGTGGAGCTGATGACAGCCCACTGAACTGCGTATCTTTACAGGTCATTGATTTGATCTACAATAGGATGTGAGGAATTTCAGGTGCCCTTTTCTGCCTGGGGAGGGCAGACCTGACACAACTGTCCTGAATCATTATTAAATGGATTTGTTCACTTTATTCACTTAACAAAGCAGCTGAGAAACACGGAAATGCCTTTGAATGTAAATGCTACAGAAGAGTTCTTCAAATATCATGGACACAAAAAAGAACAAATATATCTATACTACAAGAACTTAATATTGAAGAAGGCTGGCTAGTAAAGAAGATTAAAGAGAGAAAACTTAAATATTTTGGACACATTAAACGTCATGATAATCTAGAGAAGACCGTTTTGGAGGGTACATAATGGGAAAAAGAAAGAGGAAGACCAAGGCGAAGATGGCTGCAAGACATCATTGATGATCTGCAAACGGATGCATCAGCAGCAGGCCATCTTGCTCACAACCAAGAGGCCTACAGGAGTGCTGTTATGGAGGCACAGTTCCGCAAGGGGCATGCAAATGAATGATGATTCAAGAGAGGCTAAAACCTTTCAGCCCACAACAAACTAATAAACTAACAGTAAGCAGCTATTAGGTAACAGATTAATACAATATGAACTCTTAACAATATATCACAGATTTATCACAAGAATAGCAGCTAAAAGATACATGATGTTAGTCTTGTCACAAAATGTAAAAAAATTCTTTTTTTCATTTTGTGATTTAAAAACAATTATAAAAACATTTTCCAGTTTGCACTCACATAAAGATATCTTTCAAACAAAGCGACTTCTAAGCTATCTTTCTTATTCTGCCTCAACTTCATTATCAGATGCTGAAATCTGGCCATTCATAAACTGAAATATTAGAAGATAAATACTGTATGGAAGCTTCATGATTTAAAAGCTTTTATTCGTTCCACCCGCTACAAATTCAAATGAAACGTCAAATTTGTATGCAAATATTGGTTTTATGCCTAAGCACGGACTATTATATTTACACTGTATTAATGTGAATCAATTTATTCACTTGAAAAGAAAAAGCACCCAATCTTTGTCCATATGGTGAAGGAAATGCTTGATACTGCTGAGGGAAGCATAAAGCTAATAAAATGAACACAATCATTTCATAAGACTGGGAGTCATTTCATGTGAAGCCACTTATCATTCAGTTCCCCCTTTCTCAATCCCAAAATTCACATTTAATACTTCAGATATCACAGATATACAGGCTGCCAATGATATTTCAAAATATGTCTTGAAAACTGTAAGTTACAATTTTTTTCTTAACACAAATGGCAGGTCAAAAAATAAGCTTAATTTTCCTCTTTTAAAAAAAAGAAGTATAAATTGTGTGCTAGACAGATATGTTAAACCGTCAGTTTCTAGATGTATGTGCACGGAGATACACTGGCCATTATGGAAATATTAGCAGACAGAATCAAAGATGGCCACTTCATTGCAACTATGCATGAGAGAAGAGCAGCAGGCAGTTATTAATTTCTTAGGTGCCTGGCAAGCTGAAGGTGACGGCTTCCTACAACATATAATCACTTGAGATGAATGCTGAGTACATAGCTTCTATCCAGAAACAAAAGCGAGCAAGCCAGCAAGGAGTGGCAACATTCTTCCTTGCCAAAACCAAAAAAGTTAAGTACTCTGTTGGCCAGAAAATTTATGCTCACGATCCTCTGGGTCAATGATGGCCCAGTCCTGGACGTTGCATGCCCAGAGGAACCACTATCAACAGCAAAGGATACTGTGATCAGCTTGAGAACCACTTGAAACCTGCAATCAGGTCAAAACGTGGCAGTTTGCTCAGTTCTGGTGTGTAGTTACAGCATGACAGCCTGCTGCCTCACACAGCATGTGCAACAGCTTAACAAATTATGAATCTGCATTTGCGGTGTCTTTCACATCCTGCATATTCACCCCGCCTCACACCATGCAATTATCATGTGTCAGGACCTCTCGAGGAAGCACTAGATATGAAGAGGTTCAGTACAAACAAAAAATATTAAAGAGGGCATGCAGAACTGGCTACGGGGTCAGATATAAGATAATTTTTTCCTTGAGGAATCCAAACATTAGTGAATTGGTGGAAGCCTGCAGTGAATGTAGAGGTGGAAGTCTGCACTGAATGTAGAGGTGGAAGTCTGCACTGAATGTAGAGATGGAAGCCTGCACTGAATGTAGAGGTGGAAGCCTGCACTGAATGTAGAGGTGGAAGCCTGCACTGAATGTAGAGGTGGAAGTCTGCACTGAATGTAGAGGTGGAAGCCTGCACTGAATGTAGAGATGGAAGCCTGCACTGAATGTAGAGGTGGAAGCCTGCACTGAATGTAGAGGTGGAAGCCTGCACTGAATGTAGAGGTGGAAGCCTGCACTGAATGTAGAGGTGGAAGTCTGCACTGAATGTAGAGATGGAAGCCTGCACTGAATGTAGAGGTGGAAGCCTGCACTGAATGTAGAGGTGGAAGCCTGCACTGAATGTAGAGGTGGAAGCCTGCACTGAATGTAGAGGTGGAAGCCTGCACTGAATGTGGATGGGATTATGTTGAAAAGTGATAGTTTTCAATCATCTTTGTACACTTTATTAAAAAAATAAAACTAGGTTAGTTACCCTTGTATTTAAGACTTCCAAGGAAACAGTAAAACATCACTTATTATGCAATTAGGAGATGAGAGAAAAATGTATGCATTAAAACAGTGGTTCTCAAACTATTATCACATCTGGGGTGCATGAAGCAAACCCAGATTATCTAGAAAACAAGAAACATATTGATATTTTCAGTTAATACTAAGTGGCTGGAGAGTGTTTGGGGCATGGTGGATTATCACTGGCTTCTGGGGCTCATGGCATGCAAAGTTTTGGAACCACTGGTTTAAAAAATATGACATGGGAGCAAAGAAGACTCTACTGTACCAATGGCTTGGTTATGAGGCCAGGGTGGGGTGGGGGGTCAAAACTACAGCCAGTCAAGATTGTATCCTTCTCCTTCACGGTGCTTCCAGCAGCAGGCTCATCTGCTCTTTCATACCAGGAACCAAGCAGGAATCTCTGAAGATGAAGCCAGCCAAGAAGCTATTTCTTTGTTTTGTTTTTTTTTGGGGGGGGGGTGGTGGTGGGGATCTTTGGGCAAGTCACCCTTTGACATGATACCTGCACTACATAATGGCATCAGCTGCAAAGAACTGTGATCTGAGGTTGCAGGAAGAACATAACAAGAATGTGAGAAAAAACAAACTTCTTGTAAAACTTTAAAAACAGAAAAACAAATCCTTAATCTTCAAAATTAAACTTCACAGTAAAGAAGAAAAAAACACCTTGTGAAGAAAATGTTAGGAGGCTATGAAAACAAAACATTACCTGTAACTGCCACTCCCAACCCACTTGGAAAATAGTTACAAGATCAGCACTATTTTATTTATCTCTGAAGAAAACATGAATCTCCATCAACAATCCATGCAACGAAGGGCTCCTGGCCCATGAAGAAGGAAATGAAAGTTACCTATATTTATAAGGGTGACCCAAATGAAAACCTTACATATTTTTTCCCCTTGTTCTTCTTCACCCAAAAATGTCATAACTGCCATCATTTTTCTATGCTCCACAACATTTGAAGCAAGTCCTCCGACATTTACAGGGTGCCTGGATTCCTGTATAAAAATATCTTTTGATTGAGCATGGTGCAACTTATACATCACCTGTCAAACCTCCTCCTTTAACTTGACTTTCACCTCTCTATGTGGTCAAAAGATGTGGTAATTGCTCTGGGCAAGGTCTGGTGAATATAGTGGATGTAGAAGACACTCAAAGTGTAGGTCCATCATGGTTTCAACTGTTGCACAGTGCCAAGCACTGTCATGCTCCAACAAGACATCTGTACTCAGAAGTCCCTGTTGTTTGGATCTGATTGCAGATCGAAGAAGGATTTTGAGAAGATCCAAATTCAATAGGTTTCACAACTTCATTGTTCAAAAAACGGATGACAGAACACTTTTCCATTTTCATGCATGTCTCATCTTTACATGGCTAGAAAAATGTCACTTTGCTTGCTGGCATCTTGCTATTACCTGCAAGACATTGCTTGCATCATTAGTGACAATCTGTCAGATTACATCACAATGGGGCAATGCTTAGAATTTCCACCACAATTTTTAAGATTTTCATTTGGATTACCCTTGTAACAACAGCTACTTTTAAAAATGTTGTCTGCACACAGAGTAAAGTAAAAAAAAAAAAAGGGAACCCCTGCACAAGAAAAAACCCCTGACAGCTAAACTCAAGTGACAAACCTTAATCAGTCAATGTTCAGGCACTCTCCCACCCATCTATCAATCTCTGGCAAACCCAAGTGACAAACCTTAATCAGTCAACGTTCAGGCACTCTCCCACCTGTCTATCAATCTCTGGCAAACCCAAGTGACAAACCTTAATCAGTCAACGTTCAGGCACTCTCCTACCTGCCTATCAATCTCTGGCAACTCTAATCTATTTTCAAACAAACAGGAGAGATCTGTGAGGGAGGGGTTTGTAGCAACATTTAAAAGAGGGTGAAGGCTAGGTGTGGGGTTACTGTGTGGATCGTGTAGGAGGGTGTGTGTGTGTGTGGAGAGGTTTAGGTACCACACATGAAAGGTATTTTGTCATTGTTAAACTGTTCTGATACTGTCTGTCAAGCAAAAAGTGGCCACTTGATATAAAAAAAGAATTAAACTTTCTCTATAGGAGATAATTTAAACAAGGGTAAAACAAAATAAAGTGAAACTCGTTTACAACCAGTTTAAATACTGAAAATCATCATCACATAACGATGCTATAATCACAACATATATTTTGGAACATACATTAAAAATGTCCTATTAAAAATAAAATTACCATTTAAAAAAAGAAAAACAAATCCTTAATCTTCAAAATTAAACTTCACAGTAAAGAAGAAAAAAACACCTTGTGAAGAAAATGTTAGGAGGCTATGAAAACAAAACATTA
This sequence comes from Achatina immaculata, assembly GCA_009760885.1. Classification (NCBI taxonomy): domain Eukaryota; kingdom Metazoa; phylum Mollusca; class Gastropoda; order Stylommatophora; family Achatinidae; genus Lissachatina; species Lissachatina immaculata. The sequence continues at coordinate 802,250 of CM019701.1, read as the reverse complement.
CCTGTAACTGCCACTCCCAACCCACTTGGAAAATAGTTACAAGATCAGCACTATTTTATTTATCTCTGAAGAAAACATGAATCTCCATCAACAATCCATGCAACGAAGGGCTCCTGGCCCATGAAGAAGGAAATGAAAGTTACCTATATTTATAAGGGTGACCCAAATGAAAACCTTACATATTTTTTCCCCTTGTTCTTCTTCACCCAAAAATGTCATAACTGCCATCATTTTTCTATGCTCCACAACATTTGAAAGCAAGTCCTCCGACATTTACAGGGTGCCTGGATTCCTGTATAAAAATATCTTTTGATTGAGCATGGTGCAACTTATACATCACCTGTCAAACCTCCTCCTTTAACCTGACTTTCACCTCTCTATGTGGTCAAAAGATGTGGTAATTGCTCTGGGCAAGGTCTGGTGAATATAGTGGATGTAGAAGACACTCAAAGTGTAGGTCCATCATGGTTTCAACTGTTGCACAGTGCCAAGCACTGTCATGCTCCAACAAGACATCTGTACTCAGAAGTCCCTGTTGTTTGGATCTGATTGCAGATCGAAGAAGGATTTTGAGAAGATCCAAATTCAATAGGTTTCACAACTTCATTGTTCAAAAAACGGATGACAGAACACTTTTCCATTTTCATGCATGTCTCATCTTTACATGGCTAGAAAAATGTCACTTTGCTTGCTGGCATCTTGCTATTACCTGCAAGACATTGCTTGCATCATTAGTGACAATCTGTCAGATTACATCACAATGGGGCAATGCTTAGAATTTCCACCACAATTTTTAAGATTTTCATTTGGATTACCCTTGTAACAACAGCTACTTTTAAAAATGTTGTCTGCACACAGAGTACAAAAGTAAAAAAAAAAAAGGGAACCCCTGCACAAGAAAAAACCCCTGACAGCTAAACTCAAGTGACAAACCTTAATCAGTCAATGTTCAGGCACTCTCCCACCCATCTATCAATCTCTGGCAAACCCAAGTGACAAACCTTAATCAGTCAACGTTCAGGCACTCTCCCACCCGTCTATCAATCTCTGGCAAACCCAAGTGACAAACCTTAATCAGTCAACGTTCAGGCACTCTCCTACCTGCCTATCAATCTCTGGCAACTCTAATCTATTTTCAAACAAACAGGAGAGATCTGTGAGGGAGGGGTTTGTAGCAACATTTAAAAGAGGGTGAAGGCTAGGTGTGGGGTTACTGTGTGGATCGTGTAGGAGGGTGTGTGTGTGTGTGTGGAGAGGTTTAGGTACCACACATGAAAGGTATTTTGTCATTGTTAAACTGTTCTGATACTGTCTGTCAAGCAAAAAGTGGCCACTTGATATAAAAAAAGAATTAAACTTTCTCTATAGGAGATAATTTAAACAAGGGTAAAACAAATAAAGTGAAACTCGTTTACAACCAGTTTAAATACTGAAAATCATCATCACATAACGATGCTATAATCACAACATATATTTTGGAACATACATTAAAAATGTCCTATTAAAAATAAAATTACCATTTTAAAAAAAGTACCATTAAAAAAAAGTTTAACAGCTATAATATATAATCAGATGATTAAAAAAAAAACAATTACTGAAGGACTATTACATATAATAAATCAAAATTTTCATTTACATTAACAGATCATTTCAATATAAATTGTTGCAAAAAAAAAAAAAAAATGCAACCAGTAAAGTTTTGAAAACGTGTGTCATCCCCAATTCTTGAACATAAATTTTCATATAAAAAATTAAACAGAAAGGAACAAGTCACCATCTTCCGTCTCCGAACAGGACACAGCCGACTCCGAAGTCATATGTATACAAAGTTTAAGGTTGGTACTACTAATCTATGTACATGTGCCCAGGTGCCCCAAACCGTGGAACATATCCTCCAGAACTGCATCAACTACGAGACACTGAGAAATAATTACTGGCCCAGTGAAACCACTAAAGAAGATAAGCTCTACGGTTCCATACATGAGTTACAAAAAACAGTGAAATTTATCCAAGAGACAGGACTGCAGATATAGACAGACAGTGCGAACGAAGAAGAAGAAGAAGACATATAAAAAATGAAACACTTTAAAAATATATGGGATGGTTTTTTTTTTCCATTGTGTTATTTAAAAAAAGTCACCATGTGAATACAAAACTCTAGAAAGCTAAAATATAAACTGTAACATTAAACAGTTTTAAAACAATCTTAATTTTCTTTTAAATACAAGACTTTTAAAGAGTTTTAAATTAAAAAAAAATATTAGAACTATCAACTATTTACATAGAAAAACAATAATTTTATCCTATTCTTATTTGCAATTGAACAGTTTGAAAATAAAAACGTAAAACATGCTTACAAAAATGACTTAAGAAAATGTTTTTGAACTGGTATAATCTTATCTCAAACAAAGAAGAGCCACATACAATTTTTGCTGAATTCTATTTCAATCCTTATGGGACATAGAACACTGGGAAACTTGAGACATGAGAAGGTAAAGCAGCACTGAAACGGGTATCAAGATATGGGGATCGCAGAATTAAAACAGACCTAAAGTGGAACACAAAGCACATGTCTGTGACATTACGGGAATGAACGGCCATATGCACCTCCATTAAAAATTTTTTGGCCTTTCCAGTAAACTTGTCCTGTCTTGTTTCCTTCCTTGCACACCTCTCAGTGTTGCAGGGACAAACAGATGCTTTCATAGGGATCACTGGTGTGCTTCATATAACGGGATATTCAAGGCTTCTGTTACTTCCCTCCTACATCTCTTGTGTGGGCACCCTGTTACCTACAAATCTTAGTGTGAATATTTTTTGTGATACACTTTCTGGTGGTTATATTGTGGCCAAACCATTTGACTTTCTGGTGGTTATATTGTGGCCAAACCATTTGACTTTCTGGTGGTTGTATTGTGGCCAAACCATTTGACTTTCTGGTGGTTATATTGTGGCTAAACCATTTGACTTTCTGGTGGTTGTATTGTGGCTAAACCATTTGACTTTCTGTTTCTGGGTGTTAGAGTAATACTGATGTTCTCCAACCCTTAGCCATGATGGTGTCATTTCTTATCTGCTCTCTTCTTGTCACATTTAGTATTCTCATTAAACATCTCATTTCTGTTGTGATGATTTTCCTTTTGTTTTTTGGCTGTTAGTGTCCATGTCTGACATTGATAATACTAAGCTGGGCAAGATTTAGTTTGTCTAGGGGGGATGAGATTTAATTCTAGTCCTCTTCAAACTGCCCGACTTCAGACAAGCTGAGAAGATGTTTATACTTTTTCCTCTGGTCATTTACACGATATTCTGATACAGTAGAACTGGATTAACTCTTTGGCTAACAAGACCTGATGAAATGGCTTTTTAATAAATAACAAAAGTAATATGGTATTATTTCATAGTCAAGGGATTAGAACTTAAGCTGCTAAAATGATCAAAAATAGGCACAGCATCGTTCTATGATTAAAAAAAAATACCGCCCATGATAAATGATGACAAAAAATATTCACAAGTGGTGGAATTATTTGGCGGTCTAAGAGTTTACATCAGATCCAAACACTAAATTCCTATGAGTCAGTGCTTGGAAAGTATGTGTACGTAAAGATACTGAGACATTTACTAAACCCCGATTTCAAAAGCCGCACCTAACTGCAAAAACATTTTATTCTACGTGCCTGGGTTTCTGCTGACTCTCCATTTATTCTCATATTTACCAATGGTTTGGTTTTTTTTTTAACTTCACACCATCAATATGGGCACTAACACCATATCCCTATGTGCCTCTAAGGCATGACAGGATTACCTTTACCTTTTTTTTATCAATTATCAGACCTTTCTTTTATTTTCAAGGCATTAAAGTTCTACTGATTTTTACCCATCATCTTCCACGCTAAGTGTCCGTCATTATAAGGTATAGCAATGTATGACTTTTGTGCTTTGTGCATCTGTTTCGATTTTCAACATATACATACACATAAAATAATATTCAGCAAATTTTTTCCATGTCATTCACCAAAGTCTGTAATATTTTCCTGTCTCCGTCTCCTGATCTTCAAGAAGATGTTGCTAGCCACCATGAGAAGACCGGCACTCATCATGAGACCTCCACCCATATAGAAAGCTTCATCATAACCACCAAAAGTATCTTTTAATGCCCCTGTAAAATCGAATATAAAAACCATGTGATCTATGAAATATGTTGCCATTTCCAAGGACAAGTTATGCAAAATATGCACTGCTGAATCAAGGAAGATAATGAAACCATACCTAGGACTCAATAAAGAATATACTGTTGTTGGGAATATTTGGCTCAAATTTTTTTTTCTTTTAAATTTTGCAGAAACTCAATATACAGATTCTGTCTCACCAAATGCAGGTTCTGCTATAATGTTCAAACTGTATCACAGAATGCTGCTAAAACTGGACATTTACCTTTAAAACTGGATTCTGCACTTCAAAACTGGGCAACCAGTAGCAAATCAAAGTGAAACTATCAACACGTGGCGCCCTCAGCTTACTCTGAGTTGGCAAAAAACAAACAAACAAAAATTATACTTACGTTTAAACAAAACAAATAACCTACCTGACAGTGGTGGCCCAACACATGTCCCAATGGCCTGGAAGAAAATAAGCAGACCAAATGAAATGGATAAGTTCTCAATTCCCAAAATGTCCACTAAAACAACAGACTTCTGGGATACATATGCTCCTGTCAGCGTTCCATACAATGAACACACGATGCACATGGACCGGAACTCCGTCAGGTTTGGCATGATAAACGACAGCGTGGCAATTGCAAACATAAATGAATTGTAAAAAAGAAGCCGCAAAGGTCGAAAGATTTTCATGTCCATGATCAGACCAGACACAATACGCCCTGCAGTGTCAAAGACTCCACTAATTGACAATATCAATGCTGCCTCCGCCACTGACAGATTCTTAGACCTGGCCAAAGCTGGGATGAATGTGAATGCAGCTTTGAATGAGGCTGTGAACAAACATATACTGATACAGAACATCAGGAATGGTGGATCCCTCAAAAGGCCGAAGTGAAACAGCCTTCTCTTGGAACTCTTACTTTTCCCCTGCTGCCTCTCACTCGGGAAACAAATTTTCAGTGAAGACATTATACAGCCATCTTGCGCTGGCTGCGTGGGCCTGGCTTCTGGAGCTTCAGTCAGTCCTTGCATCTCCTCCTTTTCACTAGCGCTCAAACTCTGCCGATGTAACTGTTTTGAAGCAGTGTTGTCTGCTACAGCCACGTGTGCCTTGGTCTTATCTGCCACCACCTTTGTTCTGGTGAAGTTAGAAATTAATTTATCCTATTAAAAAAAAAATTGATAAAAAAACTTGGATAACTTACTCAAGACATGGACAACATATTAAAAACATGGACAACTTACTCAAGACATGGACAACATATTAAAAACATGGACAACTTACTCAAAACATGGACAACATATTAAAAGCATGGACAACTTAGTCAAAATATGGACAAAATTTTCAATATATGAGAGAGGAGGGGAAAAAAAAACTCACTGGTCTTCATCTTCATATCTGTCATAAAATACTGAATGAACATCAAATGGCTGACTGAAGTTACAGTCTGCTAAACTTCCATCCATAATGACAGCACTAAGCAGAAAAAAGATTAAGATGGATCAGACATGCTTTAAGAAAGGACATCAACCAAATCTCAAACCAACGATATGTGAGCTCTTACTACAGGTCAGATAAAACTGAAATAACAGGACATTTTGAAGGGTTTTTCCCTTGGCAGTGAAGACTAAGAAGAACTGGCAAAAGACAGCGCCACACGTGGCTAAGTCCTTTGGCTATCTTTGGTATCTGATATATTTCATGTGACGCACACGGCAAACCCATCATCGTTTGTTTTGTCATGTTTATTCTATAGGACTTTCTTCTCTATAACTTTACTATGTTGATTATTTTCAAAATTCTCAAAACTTTGTCTAGAAAACATCCAAGAATGCTTTGATTTCCTTTTTTACTAAACTAGCACTTAATACAAAGAGTCCTTGTATCATAAGACACAGGTTCTCCTATACTGTCCAAGCTCTATCACTGAATTCTAAAACTGGACAACTTCTTTCAGCTCCACATGGAACTTTCATGTGTCACAATCATAGTACACTTCACATCCTGGAGGCCATCTGTCCTGAAGAGTTGTCTATGACTTCAATGTCAGTGTAACAACAGAACAACAAAAGATTAAGGACTGATGCATACGCAGCTGCTGAGAAGTTAGGACAGCACTGACGCCTCTTATTTATGCCTTACAGAATCAATAAGAAACCCAACAGAGTCTTCTCTCTACCTCTTTGTGTGGCCTGCCTGGAACCGCAGCTATTCTTCTTTCCAACCAACATGAAGCTAAAGAAAAGACAGCTTGGCAGACTGGGAGTTGCTTGTTTAAAGACCCAGACTGTACACGAGACACTGTCTTCTTGGCAGACTGGGAGTTGCTTGTTTAAAGACCCAGACTGCACATGAGACACTGTCTTCTTGGCAGACTGGGAGTTGCTTGTTTAAAGACCCAGACTGTACACGAGACACTGTCTTCTTGGCAGACTGGGAGTTGCTTGTTTAAAGACCCAGACTGTACACGAGACACTGTCTTCTTGGCAGACTGGGAGTTGCTTGTTTAAAGACCCAGACTGTACACGAGACACTGTCTTCTTGGCAGACTGGGAGTTGCTTGTTTAAAGACCCAGACTGCACATGAGACACTGTCTTCTTGGCAGGCTAGGAGTTGCTTGTATAAAGACCCAGACTGCACATGAGACATTGTCTTCTTGGCAGGCTGCACCATCATCAGGACCACAATAAGCCCTACAAACCACCCAGAATGAAGTAACCAATCAACTTGTTACTTGGAGCACCATGGATGTGAGGGATAGAATACCATCCAGTTCTAACTGTAATAGATGGCATGAACTGACAAAGCATCAATGTAATCGTCGATGGATGATGATGCATCCAAATGAAACTGCTGCAACAACAGGAAGGTGCAGATCAAGACATCATGCATATAAGCATATGTTACCCTATCAGTGTAGAGGGCGACACACTCATTGTACTAATCTAGCAACAGAAGCAATTTTGCCAAAAAAAAAACCAGAAACAATTGTGCCAAAAAAAAAAACAAACAAACAAACAGAAGGTATTTTGCAAGAAAAAAAAAACAAAAGCAGAAACAATTTTGTGAACAGAAAAGAAAGAGAAACAATTTTGTGAACAGAAAAAGAAGAGAAACAATTTTGTGAACAGAAAAAAAGAGAAACAATTTTGTGAACAGAAAAAAAGAGAAAATTTTGTGAACAGAAAAAAAAAGAGAAACAATTTTGCGAACTAAAAAGAGAATTTTGCGAACAGAAAAAAAAGAGAAACAATTTTGCCAAAAAAAATAAAACAGAAGCAGTTCTGGCAAAAAACAAAAGAAAACTACTAGGATTGGGGATTCCACATGTGATATATTTGGCTAAAACAAATGTTCATGTTCACAGAATGAGACAATAGTGTTACATTAACATCACTGACAACTACACCATCCCTCATCTTCATTACAAGCCACCCATCATCATCATCATCATCATCACATTTAACAAAGAACATCATCTTTTTCTTTTTCTAAGTCTTTCATCATTCAAAACCACATCTAACAAAGAAATCTCCTTTGCTCCAAGCTTTCCATCATCATCACATTTAACAAAGAACATCATCTTTGTTTCAAATCTTCTGTCATCAACATCATCATCATGCTGACAAAGAACATGATCTTTGTTCCAAGTCTTTCATCACTCATCATCATATCTAGTAAAGAACATCATCTCTGCTTCAAGCCTTCCATCAAGCTCATCACATTTAATAAAGAGCATCATCTTTCCTCCAAGCTTTCCATCATCATCATCATCACATTTAAAAAAGAATGTCATCTTTACTTCAAGATCATCATCATCATCATCATCATCAACAAAGAATGTCATCTTTACTTCAAGATTTCCATCATCATCATCATCATCATCATTACCACATTTAACAAAGAACATCATCTTGGCTCCAAGCTTTCCATCAGCATCATCATCATTTAACAAAGAACATCATCTTTGCTCCAAGCTTTCCATCATCTTCATCATCATCATCATCACATTTAACAAAGAACACCATCTTTCCCCTAAGCTTTCCAACATCACCCTTACATTTAACAAACAAGAAACCACCAGTATACAAGATGATGAGTACTATCAGCAGAAACTACAGACTAACCTTCCACATACCTGGACTTCCGTGAGAACAAGTTATGCATACTTAATGGTCTATACAGCATAGCAACCAAAACTCCATTAAAAGCGATGCCTGTCAAAATAATAAATGTCCCCTGAAATAGGAAACAAATGCCAGTGTGGCTCATGAGACAATTATATTCAACATACCAACCTGGCTTACAAAAATATTCATTCCAAATATGCCAGTTTTCACAAACAAACTACATCAACTGGGAGATTACTAACTCTTTTACTCCAAAAACAACTGGCAGAGCTGGTAGATCGTACATACCTATTCCAATCATGCTGAGATCAATATTTAGCCAAAGTCTAACAAAATGAAAAGTAGCACACTTTTCACTTCTTTTATTTTCAAATTATACAGTAAGTTTCTTCCAACTTCCTTCTACTAAAAGTTCTCAGGAAAATTTATCCTGGCAGAGCATGGAAATTAATTTTTCTTCTTCATTATTTGCTCAGACATCGACACCAATCTCTTTCACAAATGTGACAGTCTATCCCAGGTTTTCAGCATCGCCACTGAGCTTCTCTTGTAATGGGCTAGGGTGACAGTAATTCAGGGGCGAAAGAGTCAAACACAAGTGCAGGCAAGAATATGGCAGAAGTCAAGCAGAACAAAAGAGGTTAAAAATAGGACTAACCCGATATCCAAAATTGTCAAAGAGGTACTGCGTAAGGGGGACGATGAAGAAGGTCCCAACTCCAACTCCTGCAGACCCGAGACCAGCGGCGAGACCCTGGTGTTTGCTGAAGTATGAGCTGATGATAAGTAAAGATGGAGCATACATAAGGCCACGTCCAACACCTGCAACAGGAGGAAAATCTTCACATCAACTATTTCAAATGCCACTGGACATTTGTTTACATAACAATTACATTATTTACAATCAATATGAGCAATCTTTTTTTTTTTTAAACAAAATGGATAGATTCATGAACATATAAGATGAATTTCACCTTGATGTAATTTATAAATTACAACCAGGCATAATAAATAAATAACAATATTAAAAAAAGAATAACAAAATCTGCATACATTTTTTCAAGATTATGCAAAAGATTTTCTTTGAAAATATGCTGGCTGAGTGGTTAGGTGCTTGGTCTACTAATCTGGTGCTACTGAGTTCAAGTCCCGGTGGTACTGAGTTCATGTCCTGGTGATACTGACTTCAAGTCCCGGTGGTACTGAGTTCATGTCCTGGTAGTACTGAGTTCATGTCCCGGCAGTACTGAGTTCATGTCCTGGCAGTACTGAGTTCATGTCCTGGTGGTACTGACTTCATGTCCTGGTGGTACTGACTTCATGTCCTGGTGGTACTGAGTTCATGTCCTGATGGTTCTGAGTTCATGTCCTAGTGGTACTGACTTCAAGTCCCAGTGGTACTGAGTTCAAGTCCCGGTGGTACTGAGTTCATGTCCCGGCAGTACTGAGTTCATGCCCTGGCAGTACTGAGTTCATGTCCTGGCAGTACTGAGTTCATGTCCTGGTGGTACTGACTTCATGTCCTGGTGGAACTGAGTTCATGTACCCGCAGTACTGAGTTCATGTCCTGGTGGTACTGAGTTCATGTCCCCGCAGTACTGAGTTCATGTCCCCGCAGTACTGAGTTCATGTCCCCGCAGTACTGAGTTCATGTCCCGACAGTACTGAGTTCATGTCCTGGCGGTACTGAGTTCATGTCCTGGCAGTACTGAGTTCATGTCCTGGTGGTACTGACTTCATGTCCTGGTGGTACTGACTTCATGTCCTGGTGGTACTGACTTCAAGTCCCAGTGGTACTGAGTTCATGTCCTGATGGTTCTGAGTTCATGTCCTGGCAGTACTGAGTTCATGTCCTGGCGGTACTGAGTTCATGTCCTGGCGGTACCGAGTTTGTGTCCTGGCAGCACTGAATTCATGTCCTGGCAGTACCAAGTTCATGTCCCGGTAGTACTGAGTTCAAGTCCCGGCGGTACTGAGTTCACCACCATACCAAAATGGCCCCAGTGTCTACCCAGCCTCTAAAAGCGGGTAACAGAGAAATCTGGGAAGATAAATGTGGCCAGGCGTGATACTAACCACATCACACTTTCATATGTTAAGGGCCATGGAAATATGAGCCTAACACCGTATCCCCAATATGCCTTAATGGCATAGAAATGGGCATTTTACCTCTTTTAGCAACATGGAACTACAAGCCATATGACTGAACATATGAACTACAGACAGATGATTATCAATACTTGATGAGCATAATGAAGAGCTAGCTTATATGAAAAACCTTAATTTTTTTTTTAATACTTCCACAGCAGACAATGCATTTGCCTGCTAATCATTTTTATACATTTATAAACATGTTTGTTAACCTCCTCTCTTCCCAAAACAAAAGGTCTCGCTTTAAATATTAACAAACTTTACCGCAAAATGCCCTAATTATATTAAGAGGAACACATCACTAGAAAACCAAAGGTAAAAAAGAATATATTATAGTGGTGGCAGTGATGATGGTGGTGATGGTGGTGATGGTAGTGGCACTGAAACAGTGAGAGACACTGTCATTCAATAAAAGTAAGAAAGTACTGAAAAGAGAATGGGAAATTCAAAGATTAGTTTCAATTTTTGCCCCGGTTTAACTAAACCTATTTACAGTAACTGGTTATCTTTTGTCCTTCTTTCCTGAAGGATAACCATTTTTTTTTCAAACTCTGCCAGAATGTCATGGCATAACTGGTCAACATAGGCTTCTGATGATACTGAGATAAACGGAAGACCATCTTGTAGCAGAATGATTTTTTTTTCTGACAGTTCTGATACCACTAAAATCTTAATTAAAACATCTTATCATGACGGACATCTTCAGATAACTGTATGGAGCATGGTCATGATGGACATCTTCATATAACTGTATAGAGCATGGTCATGATGGACATCTTCATACAACTGTATGGAGCATGGTCATGATGGACATCTTCATATAACTGTATGGAGCATGGTCATGACGAACATCTTCATATAACTGTATGGAGCATAGTCATGATGGACATCTTCATATAACTGTATGGAGCATGGTCATGATGGACATCTTCATATAACTGTATGGAGCATGGTCATGATGGACATCTTCATATAACTGTATGGAGCATGGTCATGATGGACATCTTCATATAACTGTATGGAGCATGGTCATGATGGACATCTTCATATAACTGTATGGAGCATGGTCATGATGGACATCTTCATATAACTGTATGGAGCATGGTCATGATGAACATCTTCATATAACTGTATGGAGCATGGTCATGATGGACATCTTCATATAACTGTATAGAGCATGGTCATGATGGACATCTTCATACAACTGTATGGAGCATGGTCATGATGGACATCTTCACATAACTGTATGGAGCATGGTCATGATGGACATCTTCATATAACTGTATGGAGCATGGCCATGATGGACATCTTCACATAACTGTATGGAGCATGGTCATGATGAACATCTTCATATAACTGTATGGAGCATAGTCATGATGGACATCTTCATATAACTGTATGGAGCATAGTCATGATGGACATCTTCATATAACTGTATGGAGCATAATCATGATGGACATCTTCATATAACTGTATGGAGCATGGTCATGATGGACATCTTCATATAACTGTATGGAGCATGGTCATGATGAACATCTTCATATAACTGTATGGAGCATGGTCATGATGGACATCTTCATATAACTGTATAGAGCATGGTCATGATGGACATCTTCATACAACTGTATGGAGCATGGTCATGATGGACATCTTCACATAACTGTATGGAGCATGGTCATGATGGACATCTTCATATAACTGTATGGAGCATGGCCATGATGGACATCTTCACATAACTGTATGGAGCATGGTCATGATGAACATCTTCATATAACTGTATGGAGCATAGTCATGATGGACATCTTCATATAACTGTATGGAGCATAGTCATGATGGACATCTTCATATAACTGTATGGAGCATAATCATGATGGACATCTTCATATAATGTATGGAGGATGGCCACGATGGACATCTTCACTTAACTGTATGGAGCATGGTCATGATGAACATCTTCATATAACTGTATGGAGGATGGTCATGGTGAACATCTTCATATAACTGTATGAAGCATGGTCATGATAGACATCTTCATATAACTGTATAGAGCATGGTCAAGATGGACATCTTCATATAACTGTATGGAGCATGGTCATATGCAGGTCATATCAAAAAGCATACAACAATGCAAACCATACATGAGGGAAAACTTGATGGGAAAAAAACAGCAAGAAAAACTACCATACAGTAGAAAGGACAGCATAAAGAGGTGACTTGAAAGAGCAAGCTGGAGGTAGAACCACATTGCCACCAACCTTTGGAGGGGAAATGGCACAGGATGATGACTGGGTATGGATCAGATTGGCAGGAAATGACCTATCTTCTCTCTTGAAAATCTGGGATCTGATGGTGATGCCCTCCAGATGACCCCAGATATTAAAAATGTTCCGACTTTCTTGTTATGAACACTGATTTTGACAGATCTGATGGTATGTGCCCAGTGTCATAGACCATATTTAGGAGGCTTGCTACTTTTCTCTGCCAGTATCTCTTTGTGCCATGATCACTTGCTCACGGTGATGCTCCGAGCACTTAACTAAGTAGCTAGGATGTGAAAGTAGACTCCCAGCCCACAACACAATGAAACTGGTGCAGACAAAGTGTAGAGAAAGGCAAATAAAAGCACAATCAGCAACGATCACATCTGCCCCTCTGCCATGTTGGAACTATTTTTCAGAATCATCACGCTGCTCTCTTTCTCTTCCTTGCACCACCTTCTTATTTCTTTGTTAACGTTTTCATACGTTGTTTGGTTATTTTTGTTCTTTCTTCTCTTCTCCATCAATTCTAGAATATCATCTGCCACCCATTTTTTTCTTGGCTTGTCTATGAGCCTTCTCCATCAATTCTAGAATATCATCTGCCACCCACTTTTTCTTGGCTTGTCTCTGAGCCTTCTGGTACTAATACCTCTAATGCTTGGTGGAATGATATCTTTCAAAGTTTCCCATTTACCACTTACATCTTGAAATATTTCAAGACTTACAAGGCTCCTATTTATCATTTACATCCTGAAATAATATTTCAAGACTTTCAATGCTTCTATTTACCACTTACATCTTCATCTGATAATGCATCATAGTGGGTTATCTTTATATTTTACACATCTTAAATCTTTACATCTTTCATCCTTCTCTTGCCATTAAACGTTGCACAGGGCTTGAACAGTAGTTTGCCAAGATTCCCTGTCTTCGGCAAGTTTTTCAATCTCATCAAGATATGTTATACTGAACTGACTTCTCTTAACAATGTTCTCTTCAGAGTTTCATGTGGTCGACCTCTTTTTCTTTGGCCTGTTGTGTTCCCTTTAACCTCTTGTTTTGGGATTCTCTGATTGTTTCTTCTCATCACATAACCAACATATGTCCATCTTCTTTTTCTGATCAGCCATGAGACAGGTTGTTTGCTCATCTGTCTGATCTCTGCGTTGTTCTTGAATTCGTTCCACTTTATACCAAGTGTTTTCCTTAGGCATTTGTTTTCAAAAGAGTCTAATTTCTTGCCTATTTCTTTAGTTGATTTCCAGCTTTCACATGCATAAATGAGGGTGGGTATTACATTTGAACTGAATAATCTTAACTTGGTTTTTGTGCTTATAACTTTTGAATGCCATATGTTCTCAAGATTCTTGAAGGTCAGTGCGGGTTTTGCAATTCTAATTCTAACTTCCCTTCTGGTGTCACCATCCTGGTCTATGTAGCTGATGAGACATACAAAACAGTTTACTTCTTCAACAGCTGTTCTTTCTACGTATATATCTTTATATACATAATATATAAATATCATTAATATCTTCTCATCATATCAGATATGAAATTTACTTATCAAACAATGAACACATTTAGAAGCACAAACAAGGAAATCCATTTTAAAATGTCTGACCTTGTACTGCCGAATGAGATAAGAACAAGAAGTAGAAATTTGGAGCAAATGCGTTGAGAATCTGACCCAGTGTCAACAAAAAAGCCCCGATCATGACAGTACATCTCTCGCTGAATGCCTTGCTCAAGCTACAAGCAATAGGACCTGTAATCAAACAAATATCTCACAGTCAGGCAGCAGGACCTGTAATCAAACAAATATCTCACAGTCAGGCAGCAGGGCCTGTAAACAAAACAAATATCTCACAGTCAGGCAGCAGGGCCTGTAATCAAACAAATATCTCACAGTCAGGCAACAGGGCCTGTAAACAAAACAAATATCTCAGTCAGGTAACAGGACCTGTAATCAAACAAATATCTCACAGTCAGGCAGCAGGGCCTGTAAACAAAACAAATATCTCAGTCAGGTAACAGGACCTGTAATCAAACAAATATCTCAGTCAGGCAACAGGACCTGTAATCAAACAAATATCTCACAGTCAGGCAGCAGGGCCTGTAAACAAAACAAATATCTCACAGTCAGGCAGCAGGGCCTGTAATCAAACAAATATCTCACAGTCAGGTAACAGGGCCTGTAAACAAAACAAATATCTCACAGTCAGGCAACAGGACCTGTAAACAAAACAAATATCTCACAGTTAACACTGAGCAAACTGAAAATTTGTAAATCTCCCAATTACATTAAGCCTCACAAATGTGTGTTCCCGCTGTCCGACTTTTACTTCATCTCAGTCTCCTTCTTCTTGAACCTCTCTGGAACTGCGAGCTGGTGTTCTTTGCAGCCAGTGCAATCAGGATGTTTAGCAACAGCACTGTGTTGGCTTGGGACTGGGTTGTGACAGCTATTTCTTCAATCTGTGGGTGCAGCTAAAAAAAAGCAGGGGGGCGTGCAATGCTTCTTTAGCAGACTCCAATGTCACAGGAGATATCACAATCCCTGCCTTGCTAGCCACGGTAGCCTGTTACTGGGGGTACCAATGGATTTGTGGCAGATAGTCTTGGTCAGCTATGGTTCATCAAACTTGATGTCAGCATGTCAGCTACAGGTCAAATAGGACACACCATGTGCTGCACAATGGAGTGTCAAATCAGAGGGTGTCTGCACCCCCTCATACCATCAATAACTGACATCAATAACAAAAAAACCAAAGATGTCTATCTATCTGTCTCAGTCCTGAGTTATCAAACAATCCAAACAGACAGCAAACACTGTCCACCTGACACAAACAACATTTACACCAACATCCTGCAACAAACTTGGACACAAACAAAAAGAAGAAGAAACACCATCACTTCAGAAATGAGGGAAACTGTAAATAAAAATGAGAACAGACAGGATGAGAAATGAAGACATCTGACAATCAAGGGATTAAAACCGTACTGATATCAGGAAGAACAAAAGGAAGTGGGAAAGACATGACTTGAGGTATCCCGACTTGCTCAAGATAGGGTTGGCTGGGGAACCTTTGCTGGTGCCTTATGCTCCATTGGGAGTATAGAGGACTGATGCTGACAGTATACAAAAAGATCAAGGGTGAGCTAGCTTGACCATGTGAAGAGAATTCATCCTTGACATTCACCAGCATAAGCTTATCACTCAAAAACTGCCAGGGCCCAGACAAAGAGGACCACCTGGAAAGAGTTAGCTTCATGAAGTAAACAACATATCTTGTGAGGAATGCTGTGGCAATACATCAGGACACACCATGTGCTGCACAATGGGTGCTGACAAGCAAACCACCTGTGACGCACACAGCAGAGATGAGACAGTTGGAGAAAAATATCCTGGCTGACAGAAACTCCTCCATCAGTCACAGAAAGAAAGGTACATCAATCTAAATGTACGTGAAAAAGAGAACTAGCTCCAAGGTGCATCCTTGGTCAGAAAGTGACTCAAGAGAAGGGCACTATCAAAAAGACAAACATCTACATAACTTCAAACAAAAACTAACTACCATGTATCTTTTCCTATTTCTCACAAAGGGAGGAAGAAAAAAAAACCGTTAGAAGAGGACAAAGCACTATTTTAACATAAAAACCATGATATTTTAAACGTTGACAATGTATTGTATACATATTTACATAACCCTTTTTCCCCTTTATTTTAAATAACATTAACCAGATGGACAGTGACATCAATGACAAATTTCATAATTACCGTGTATAATTTTCTTACTTGCACTTTTTCTGTGCCAGCTTTATCATGTTTATCATCCTCATCTTGTCTCATATTCTGTAAACCCCACCATCCAATCATTTCTTTTCATGAACAATCACCTTCCACTTCTCTCACCAATATATTATCTCATACTGATAACCGATGAATGCAAATAAACTTTACTAACATAAAAAAATAAACAAACAAACAAAAAAAGAGAACTATGAGGCAAAAATCACACACAAAAATTACCGAGAAACAATCGCAGTGAGGACACAAGAGCACCTGGCCAAGATGTGACCTGCGCACTTTCTTTAAACTTTTCCTGGAACTCTAGAAAGAAGACTCCATCATTCCTCTCAAAGCCACCTGTAAAATTATCTAGAACATTCTAGAAACCTGGATTTTCAAAACCTAATGCTACTTTTTTTCTAAACATCATCCAAAATACAGCAAAACCATTTAACCACAAAGACTTAACTATCTGCTGAAATTTCTGAAAGCATAGTTTGAAACATGAAATTATTTCTGCAGCCGCTAATGTGGATAATACATGCTTAAAATGGTAAGACTAGAGTACCAATGAAATTACTATCCAATCCACGAATGGTGAAAAAAAAAAAAAGGTAAAATTCCTGTTTCTGTGCCATTAAGGCATATTGGGGACATGGTTTTAGGCCCATATTTCCATGACCTTCAGCACATGAAAGTGTGATGTGGTCATTATCATGCCCGGCCACATCCGTGAATGGATAAAGAATGAAAGTAATGAATAAAAAAAACACAGTGTGAAAGTATAACTGGTTTCATTTTATTGGTACCGTTTATGTATGGTAAGTCCATAAACTATCAAAGAGTGTGTGAAACCCCCTGTATAAATTTACTTACTCCTCTTCTCCATATAAACCTATTTATTCCCCCACCCTATAACCTACTCATACTTCACATAACCTATTCATATCTCCTCTCCTACCATAAACCTACACATTCTTCATACAAACTTATTCATATGCTAAATAAATCTAGTATGATTATATAAATATGTGATATATATATATACTTACAAGAAACAAAATCCACCAAAATACAATACAAAATTAAACAGAACTATTCTAAAGCAGGTGCAGAAACTCAAATACCTTGGAGCAGTATAACTTCAGATGGGAAATGCAGAACAGAAATTAAGAACAGAACAGGCCAAGCAAAGACTGCATTTCAGAGAATGAGAATCATATTATGCAACACATCCTTATCAATGAATGTTAAAAAATGAGTCCTACAATGCTATATTGAACCTATCTTTGTTATATGGAAGTGAATCATGGACAATAGTCAGGTCTGCACAAAAATCATTGGAAGCAGCAGAAATGTGGTTTATTAGAAGAATGTTGTGAATCCCCTGGACAGCAAAAATAACTAATGAAGAATGTATGAGAAGAGCTGGAGAGATAAAAAAATCTTGTCAAAAAGATAAGAGAGAGACAATGTACTTTCATAGGACATGCAATGAGAAGAGGGGGCATTGAAAATATTATAACAACAGGAAAAATAGAAGGAAGAAGATCAAGAGGAAGACCAAGAGAAATGATACTGGACAGTCTGACGGGATGGTGTGAGAGGAGATCACCAACTGAGCTGATGGCCTGCATGAAGGATTGTGTACTCCAGAGAACCATAAAAGCCAACATTAGTTGGCATGATACCTGATGATGATGATAAGTTATATAAAGCTACTAATACCACTTTTCCCACAAACTTACTCACATTTCACATAAAAATATTTATACCTCCCCCCCTTCCCCAAAAATACTTCACATAAATCTATTCATAATTGCTCCCCACATAAACTTACCCATATTTCATATAAGCCTACTCATACACCTCCCCCCCCCCCATAAACCTACTCATACAAAACTATTCATAAAACCCCTTCCCCAAAAAACTACTCATACTTCACATAGACCAATTCATGGTTCCCTCATAAATCTACTTCATATAAACATATTCATGCTGCTCTCATAAATCTACTTCACATAAGCCTATTTATGTGGCCCTCATAAATCTACTTCACATAAACCTATTCATGCTGCCCTCATAAATTGACTTCACATAAACCTATTCATGCGACCCTCATAAATCTACTTCACATAAGCCTATTCATGTTGCCCTCAAATCTACATCACATAAACCTATTCATGCAGGCCTCATAAATCTACTGATACTTCACATAAACCCAGTCATGTCTCTCTTCCCCTATAAATATATATTTCACAAAAGCCCACTCATCCCCACATATAAACTATACCCCCCTCCCCACCACCTTTCTCCTTCTGTCCACATCTGTATCTCTATCAGATCCAGATATGATTCCACTATCATATTCATAAATACAAAACCATACAATACCAGATAACAAAAATTATAAGAACCCTGATACAAGCCACAATAATAAACATGTCATAGCGGACTAGGCCGTTATTCAACTTCTAGATAAGAAATTGGCCCATATATCTCTGCCCGATTTAAGATAAAATAAAGGTTTCAGATTTTTTTTCCTCTTTTAACCAACCACATTTGTCCCGATATGAGAACTGAATAAATGAAACAAAATTTCAGAAGGCTTGTTGACATAATGAGAACAAAATCACAAAAGACAAAAATAGCTGGAGAAATATTCTGTGAGGTATTTTCATTTTCAAAATATTTTTCCCTTTCTTATTTCTTGTTTAACTTATTATTTCCAGCTGTAATTTTTATATTTTTTTACCTTATCTTTTTTTTCATGTTGCAACTTTCATGTTTTACATTTTATTTTCTGTTGCAATTTTCATCTTATCTTATATCCTTCCCGTGCCGTTAGACGTCACATAGGGCTCGCAAAGTAGTTCGCCAATATTTCCTGTCTTCGGCGAGTCTTTCAACCTCAACAAAGGATTTTATGCCTGTTAACTTGGCCTCTCTTAATAATGTTCTCTTCAGAGTTTCACGCGGTCTGCCCCTTTTTCTTCGGCCTGTTGTGTTCCACTTGATAGTCTTCGGAGTTGGCATCCCTGATGCTCGGTTGGGTTCTCTGCGAGTTTCCATAACGATATCTCTTTTTCCCATCTGGAGTTGCCTCTAGATAGGTCTCAGGATAAGGTTGTTAGCCTTATGCCCAACTCCCGGTACATGCAATTTTCATGTTTACATTTTATTTTCTGTTGCAATTTTCATGTTTTACATCTTATTTTCTGTTGCAATTTTGATGTTTTACATCTTATTTTCTGGTGTAATTTTGATGTTTCACATCTTATTTTCTGTTGCAATTTTCACACTTTACATCTTATTTCCTGCTGCAATTTTCATGTTTTACATCTTATTTCCTGCTGCAATTTTCATATTTTACATCTTATTTCTTGCTGGAATTTTCATGTTTTACATCTTATTTCCTGCTGCAATTTTCATGTTTTACATCTTATTTCCTGCTGCAATTTTCATGTTTTACATCTTATTTCCTGCTGCAATTTTCTCATATCAGAAGACAAATGATGACAAACCTGAAATGGATACTGGGCATTGAAACAGCAACTGGGACAGGTAATACCAAAGAAGGATCTCATTAGATAACTTGAAGTGTTATAAATCTCTTTCAATCAAGCTCCTGTTACATAAACATGCACAAACGACAAAAAAAATTGCCTAAGAAAGCCAGTGTTAACCATGAATATTACCAATGATCATGTGGGAGAGAAAGCAGCCTACAACAATGACCCAGCCGTAGCCCCCATCTGGAACCTCTGCTACACCTTCTGATGGCTTCTCTTCATCTTGTCCGGGAAAAACATCCACAAAGATGTTTACAGCCTTAAATAATGATTCATTGCACAAATATTGCATTATTTATTACACAAATACAGCATGATTTATTACACAAATACTGCATGATTTATTAACACAAATACTGCATGATTTATTACATGAATACTGCATGATTTATAACACAAATACCGCATGATTTATTACATGAATACTGCATGATTTATTACATAAATATTGCATGATTTATTACACAAGTATTGCATGATTTATTACATAAATATTGCATGATTTATTACACAAATAATGAATTACTATATGACTCATGATTTACTATGAATTAACTTATTACATAACAATGAATTACTACAACTATGAATTTATTTATTACATAAACAATAAATTACTACATGACTCAGACTTTTAATTATGAATTAACTAACTTGTTACACACACAATGAATTACTACATGCCTCAGACTTTATGAATTAACTAAAGACAAAAACAAAATAGTACCTGCTATGCACTTAAATAACTCCAGTTACACAAAAACATGAAACTATATAACTCATTAACAGACATACTGATCAAAGCAGTATCACTAGAAAATGTAAGGGATAAGAAGGAAACAGCAAGAAAATGAATATTTTTTAAAAGAAGGTAAGAGAAGAAAGAAAGAAAGAAAGAGTTTGAAATGACAAAAGAATGAAAAAAGTAACAAAAAATACTGGGGCTCACCACATCCTCACGTGAGTTGATAGGAGTTCCATTACTGACAAATTTTGTAAGCTCCATTTCCTCCTCCATCTCCATTTTATTCTCCCTCTCCTCCCCCTCCTTTTCATCATCTTTATCTTCTACTTCACTATTTGAACCCTCTTTATCTTCTCCTCCACTATCTTCTTCTCCATTTGGCTTCATCTTGTGTCTGAAATAAAAGTCCAAAGAGTAAAAACATCAGTACATTTTTTTTGGCTTAAACTTGTCAAAGATTAAAAAATCTGGGCATTAAAAACAAAAAAATACCAGTATCCAGTGATTATCAAACTGGAGGCAGGGGACCACCAGAGAAGGAATTTCAAGTCTATGGTGAGGAACTTTTTTCCTGTGGGAGAATTAGGGAAAAGAATGCATAATGGTGAAAATCCTTTCTGGATGATGATTTAATGTACATAGGGGAGATTCCAAGGCTGCCTGAGCTGAAGAAACATTCGGAGAGGTGAATCACTGCAGAGTGTCATATTATGGCTTTTATGTAATGTTTAAGTATTCACATAAAATGCAAATAGACCTTGATATACCCAATGTGTGTGTGTGTGTGTGTTTTTTTTATCAGTGTGTGTTTTTGTAAACACTGTTACAAATAATTATGCTAATCATCTATACATGTGTCTCCAAAAATTTCAAATAATGCAGCAGTCAGTTATGAAACAAACAAAAAAAAAAGAAAAAAAAGATAAGAATGTGAAGGAAAATGATGCTCAAAAACTGTTATCTGTAACAGTTGTGGCATTGACCTGCAGTTACTGGTAACAGTCGTGGCACTGATCTGCAGTTACTGGTAACAGTCGTGGCATTGATCTGGAGTTACTGGTAAATTACCGATTAAGAAAGAGAGAAACTGAAACTTTTGAAGATCATCAGTTACTGTAAACAGTTTAAATTACTTTTAAAAAACCTGGTAAAAAGCAACCAGTGGCTGTAGGATAATCAGGCCGGTTAGACTGATGATGCTCAATCTGTATGTAGGATAATCAGGCTGGTTAGACTGATGATGCTCAATCTGTATGTAGGATAATCAGGCTGGTTAGACTGATGATGCTCAATTTGTGTGTAGGATAATCAGGCCGGTTAGACTGATGATGCTCAATATGTATGTAGGATAATCAGGCTGGTTAGACTGATGATGCTCAATATGTATGTAGGATAATCAGGCCGGTTAGACTGATGTTGCTCAATTTGTGTGTAGGATAATCAGGCCGGTATGACTGATGATGCTCAATATGTATGCTGGATAATCAGGCCAGTTAGACTGATGATGCTCAATTTGTGTGTAGGATAATCAGGCTGGTTAGACTGATGATGCTCAATTTGTGTGTAGGATAATCAGGCCGGTTAGACTGATGATGCTCAATTTGTATGTAGGATAATCAGGCCGGTTAGACTGATGATGCTCAATCTGTATGTAGGAGAATCAGTCAGTTTTGATTCTGGCTCAGCATGTGAGCATTTCGAAAAGATTAAATTTTGCTGCAAATAATACAAGAAAAAATTTCCCTGGACATTTACTTTCCACCGATGATTGTAAGACATTTAATTTTACATTTAAAAAAAAAAAAAGTATAATGTACCAAATTCTCCATTGAGAAAACCAGTATCTCAGAAAGGACTTAACGAAAAGTGAAAGTCAGGTACAAATGTACTGTTTTCATAAAATCCTGGCATTATCACTGATCTGTAAACAGCATTGCCAGATTGTAATTTTGCCACTGTATGATACTACAAGCTCAGTTTCTCTCAGCTGTACACCTAAGACAGATGTGTCTAAGCAGTCATTCATTCATTCATTCATTTGCATGTCCCTTGCGGAACTTTACCTCTCAAAAAGCACAGCTGTAGGCCTCTCGGTTGTGAGCAAGATGGCCTACTGCTGATGCATCCATTTGCAGATCATCAACGATGTCTTGCAACCATCTTCGTCTTGGTCTTCCTCTCTTCTTTTTCCATTATGTACCCTTCCAAGACAGTTTTCTCTAGATTATCATGATGTTTATTGTGTCTAAAATATTTAAGTTTTCTCTCTTTAATCCTCTTTACTAGCCAGCCTTCTTCAATATTAAGTTCTTGTAGTAGGATATATTTGTTCTTTTTTGTTCTATGGTATTTGAAGAACTCTTCTGTAGCATTTACATTCAAATGCATTTATGTGTTTCTCAGCTGTTTTGTTAAATGTCTAGGTCTTACAGGCATATGTTGCGATGGGAAAGATGCATGCCCTTAAAAATCTTATTTTTGTAGTTCTGTCTGCTCCTCTCCACAGATTCTTTAGTTGTTTTACTTTCTGAAGAGCGATAGATGTCCTCCTTTTAATTTCCCTCATTGCATCTCTATTATTAGTTAGTAGTGATCCAAGATATATCTAAACTCTCCACTTCTTCCAGTATCTTCTAAGCAGTATCTTCTCATTATAGTAATACACACTTAGTAAAAACTAGTATCTTCTACAAATTTACCATGCCCAAAAGGAAAGTAATATGTCAGTAGAAGAAACATAAAGTTATTACTCTGGATACAAAACTTGACATTACAAATGGTCTATAATGGTCAAGTGAGACAAGTACAGTACATGAAGCTAGGCCTTAACAAGTCTATGATATGACTAAATCTGTCCAAATCTATGAAATACACAGAGCATTTCTCATTATTCTATACCTCATATTCTTAATAAATGTTTTTAGCTTAACTCATCTTTCATTAATGGGTACCCGACTTCTGGAGTTTGGGAAGGAAAGGTGGCCAGGCGTGAGACTGACCATATCACCCTCTAGTGTGCTGACAGGTCAAGGAAAATATGGGCACTAACACCGTATCCCTATGTGCCTCTAAGGCATGACAGGATTACCTTTACCTTTTTACCATCTTTCATTATTTTTATATGTATAATTTTTTTCTAGTGGATTTTAACTTTGATGTAATTGGGTTTGCAACATAAGGTATACTTGCTGCACAAATTCACCACATATATCAAGGTTTACCTATACTTATGACAGTACTTGTCATATAGAAATTATAAAAGGCTAGATTTTGGTCAAGAGGGGACTATCGACATAAGCTTCCATTGTTAGTAATATTTTTTCACGTGCTCTGCGGGTGTTTTGCTAAAAAAAATTCAGGGAAAGTTTAATTTAGAAAATGGAAGTGTCAAACTTAAAGTTATTGAGTGGAAGTTCAGTCACATAAAATTTATGTTAGAAATAGCTGAAGGTCATAAACAGTCTGGTTTTTCATGTGTGAAGTTCAGGGAAGATTTGTAGAATAATGTTAGCCATATAAAACTAAATTTCAGGAAGAAACAAGAAGTTAGACCAGTTTTGAGACAGAGTCATGTCAAAGACAAGGACAATGGAGGTTTTCCTTTTTGTGTGGTAGTTAGAGACTCAGTAAGAGAGAATGTGTGCTAGGTATTGGGTTAATCTGTCTCGAGATGTAGTTGAAACTTGTTTTGTTCTTTTTAGGACAAAACAGTGCAGCCAAGTGTTCTTATTCTTCATTGTCTTGTAGTTTTGAGTGTGGCATTTCTCAGCCTGAGGACTTTATTTAGTCAGTTTTTGAAGTGTTGTGTTATTTGGAGAGTGTTTCTCAGAATTGTAAGTCTGGCATTGCTTAGTTTTTGATGATTAGTTGTCTTGCTTCTCAATGGCAAACAAGTTCTTGCCAGGAAAACATGCCTTGGTTGTTTTGGTCAATTCCTGCCGTGTGGCAGTTGGTTTTTTCTCTTACCCTCACTTAATTTATCCTCATTTTTCTCATCAATAAACTGCTTGTTTGTGTCTACTCTACACCAATGCCTCTGTTGCCATGGTAATGCACACATGCTCATGTACATATTATAGTAGTGTACACATTACAGTGGTGTACCCATAGTGATGTACATATGGTTGTATACACATTCTAGTGGTGAACATAACTAAAACCAATCTCTGTTACTATCAACACTCCATTTAAAAGAAATGTAATTCCTTGCAACCTAATTTTATTCTCTGCTTTAACAACACTATTTCTCTTTGTTTATCAAAGATCTTTTATTATTTGCTTTATCAACATTATTTGTCTTTGTTTATCAAAGATCTTTTATTCTATGCTTTACCAATGTTATTTCTCTTTGTTTATCAAAGATCTTTTATCCTCTGCTTTATCAACATTATTTCTCTTTGTTTATTAAAGATCTTCTAGCCACTTCTTAAAGCCTTTACAATCCATCTTGATCATGCATTTCTGATATTTTTCACATGGAATCAAAATCTAACAATTCATTTTCTTTTCTTAAACATAAGCTATCAAAGGAATGAAAACCAAGCAAAGAAGTATTACTCGTAGTGGTGATGCTGATGATGGAACTCCTTACAGCAGCTAGCCAGAAGCTCTTGGCAACAAGTCCTGCACTAAAATAAACCTGGTGATTTGTGGTAATTTGTTAGTTTTCAAGATCTTTAGTGTACTGTGATCTTTAGGGTTAAAACTGATTTCAAACATGCTCCCAAGCAACTTATATAACAAATAATTTGTGCAACACACAAACAATCTGGGTAACAAGCAATATGTGTAACAAGCAACATATGTAATAAAACAAAAATGTATAACAAATAAAATATGTAACAAACAAATTTGTATAACAAACAAAAAAAACTGTACAACAAAAAACATGTAATAAATAAATAAATAATTTGTATAATAAACAATATATGTAACACATAAATAATCAATGTGGCAAACTATATGCATAACAAACAGATAATCTGTGTAACAAGCAATATATACGTAACACACAAATATTTTGTGCAACAATCTGTTTTTATATAACAACAAGCAAACAATTTATTCAACAACAACAATTTGTGGAACAAACAATCTGCGTTTATACAACCAAAGAAACCACATTGCTTGTGTAAACAACATTATATGTAACATATTAACCAATTTAAATAACATTCTGCTTTAAAAATAGAAAGAAAAAACCCACTAACCACTCAAATCCTTACCAACGCTCTAGAAACCCACACATAACTTTATATGAGAAACACAGAATCCAGATCAGCACTAATCATTTTTCACAGCCAAGCTGTTCCATGGCTTATTTTAAAACATGAAGAGGATATAAAAGCTGTGTTAAAATAACCTCTCCTGTCACTGGCTTTATCACACTGAAAGATAACATGTCACTTGAGTTCAGAAGAACTCTTGTAACTGACAGCTGCTCTTGCATGATGCAACAAAACGTCCGAATTTCTCCTACCACAGACCGGTGCCTTGAGTGATGGAACAGCTGCTAGGCCCAGTGAATCACAGCTGGCCAAGACCCTGTCCCACCTCTGTAATGGTGTTCCCAGTAACAGGTTTAGCCTGGTCAATGGCGACAGTGACTGCTAGGGTAACCAAGGGAGGATGGGGGTGGAGTAGCACTGCAGCCTTTCCTGCTTTTTAGTCTCATTCTGGGTCTGCAAGCAACCGTGATCCACTCACAATCCGACACGGCACAAAAAATAATAATAAACTGCTTATGCACAGCTGCGGGTAGACAGAACAGGAACATCACCATGAGACGGGGACGGGTCTGTGGGTGTGGATAACTGCTGACGACACACAACATCCCCCGTCATGTCGGCCACGATTTGAAGTGGTTTATTTTATCTTTGTACATTCTCTCATTAATGTTATAATGTTGTCGCTTCTCCTGCCTCTCCCCCTGCCCAAAAAAAACGGCTTAATGACGCGGTTATCCTCTGTTTAATCGTTAATTTCGAAGATAAATGTTTCGAAAATAACTTCGAACATGGTAGCAGATTCCTACGATTCACTCAAACGTGTGGATCATAACTCTACGCACAATGAAACTTCAACAATTACATTTGATTTGTTTTTAAATCTATCATTTCTACAAAGAAACTACATGCACGATGCAATCCCGAGTGGAAATACTTGCCTTTTATTCCTAAGTGTACACCACAAGATACATCAAACACGCTGAGATTTTTGAGGATTTCAGCGTCAAATCTGATTAACTGTCTTCACGTCTCTTATGGAAGAAACTAAAGTATTCACAATATTCTGAATGAATTTCATTATTCCTTACCTTTTAAACGTGCCATGCAAGAGCTAAATTGGATTAATTCACACCACAGAAGATTCCATAATTAGAAAAGTTACATCATAAATGAAAGGTACACACACTAGAGTTTGTAAGCGAAAACGTTAGAGGACGATTACGTGAAATTATTAGTTCCATTTTTTAAAAATTTATTTTGAAAAAGTATTATGGTCGCCAAAGAAAGTGAATAGAAAGGCCTTACTTTGAATATAAAAATGACAGAGACTATGGTTATATCTAACAAACATAATCCACCAACATGCAGTATAAAATTAAACGGAACTATTCTAAAGCAGGAGCAGAAATTCAAATACCTTAGAGCAGTAATAACTCCTGCATAACAGATATTAGGAACAGAATAGGCCAAGCAAAGACAGCATTTGAGAAAATGAGAAACACATTAGCTAACACATCTTTATCAATGAATGTTAGAAAACGAGTCCTAAAATGCTATATTGAACCTATCTTGTTATATGGAAGTGAATCATGGACAATGGGCAGGTCTGCACAAAAATCATTGGAAGCAGCAGAAATGTGGTTTATTAAAAGAATGTTGCGAATCCCCTGGACAGCAAAAATAACTAATGAAGAATGTATGAGAAGAGCTGGAGAGACAAAAAAACTTGTAAAAAATATAATAGAGAGACAATGTACTTTCATAGGACATGCAATGAGAAGAGGGGGCATTGAAAATATTATAACAACAGGAAAAATAGAAGGAAGAAGATCAAGAGGAAGACCAAGAGAAATGATACTGGACAGTCTGACGGGATGGTGTGAGAGGAGATCACCAACTGAGCTGATGGCCTGCATGAAGAATCGTGTACTCTGGAGAAGCATAATAGCCAACGCCATTCGGCACGGCAACTGATGATGATTATTACTATTAGTATCAATATTTCAGCATAATCCTTTGTCGGATCAGATAGCGCCACTATGATAGGCGTAGGCGGTCATATCTCTCCATCTCGTTCGATCCCCCGTAGATCAAGTCGACTGCTGCTTTCCTGCCAAACTATGCTGTTGGTCCATCTAAGTATTTTTGTCTTTTCTTCCCTCTTTGTCTTTTGCCATTTATCTTTTCAGTCATGACCAATTTTTCAAGACCATCATGTCTGCTGATGTGTCTGAGAAACTTTGATTTTTTTTTTTTTTTCATGAACGGCACTAGTTAGAGATATTCCTTTGCTGGCTGTAATACTTCTTCATTTGCCTGTTTGGCTGTCCTTGGAATGCAAAGGAACTGCATTTCAGAAAATGGACTTTGTCACTGGCAACAAAAAAGACAAAACAGCATGTAAATAAATAAAAGCAAAAACAAATTATAGCAGAGTTGTTCTTGAAAAACAAGTATAAAAATAACTGGGGTAAAAATGGTATTTGTGCAGGAGAGGAAGACAAGAGGTTATGATTGTTTAAAAAGTTGTGAGATAGGCACACAAAAAAGAAAAAAAAACAACAGTAGATACGAAAAAAGAGCGTGTAGAATTTTTTTAAAGCCAACATTTCGGCCATATGCCTCTCTATTGCTAACTTATCTATGGTAAATTCATCTTTAACAGCTAATCGCCCCAAGCATCATCCATAGATATAAACAGCACATTTCATGACCTATTTAGTCTTCGCTCCGTCATTCTCGTTAGTGATATGATGGTCTCAATGCAGGACAACAAAGCTGACATCAGACCAAGTCTACCACATTCAGTCCATATCGATAACTATGAATCCATCGTTGCTTCGTTTCTGCTGTGGTGTTATTGCCCCTGTCCTTGTCTTGAATCAAAATATAAAGCTAAAGCAAAAGTAGGAAAAACTTTATTAGTTAGCGAGCACACGGTTGTAACGTTTCGGTCTACACATTTATCATACAAAGACATATAGTTATCCGTCTTTCTTGGTATCTTTTGGAAAGCCATTAAAGTTCATTTCATGTCATGGCCTTCAACGTTTCCTTTCAGTCACACGTTTCTGTTACCTTACACTGACTGTTGTATTCAGTTTCCGGTAGACTTGACTTATCACATGCCCAAGACCAAAATGAACAAAGCACTTTTGTGTCAGGAAATGAAGGTTCGCTTTCACGGGGCTGTCATTAATTCACTACACAGCCTGACTTCTACACGCTGAAGATTTTCGTTTTCTGCTCCTCTATATTCTTTTCTACATTCTAAGCAGCCCAGACAAGGAGATAAAGTGTCTTTATGGATTCCACTTTCAGAAAACTGTCTCTCTGTGGCCACCACCCAGCGGGATGTCTCTCTGTGGCCACCACACAGCGGCCTGTCTCTCTGTGGCCATCACACAGCGGGCTGTCTCTCTGTGGCCATCACACAGCTGCCTGTCTCTCTGTGGCCACCACACAGCGGCCTGTCTCTCTGTGGCCACCACACAGCGACCTGTCTCTCTGTGGCCATCACACAGCGGGCTGTCTCTCTGTGGCCATCACACAGCTGCCTGTCTCTCTGTGGCCACCACACAGCGGCCTGTCTCTCTGTGGCCACCACACAGCGGCCTGTCTCTCCGTGGCCATCACACAGCGGGCTGTCTCTCCGTGGTCATCACACAGCGGGCTGTCTCTCCGTGGTCATCACACAGTGGTCTGTCTCTCCGTTGCTACCACACAGCGGCCTGTCTCTCTGTGGCCACCACAGTTTTCCATCAGTACTTGTCTCATAATGTTGGGATTATGTTTTTAAATATCTATAGAAAGTACTCACTTGTCTTTATTTTTCAGTCCTCCCCCCTCCTTTTTTTTAACACACCACACACTTCTTCGACGATCACGAACACCCTGAGAGTCCACAGTGTTCACTAGATTTTGATGGCAGTATCCAGGTTTGAGCACTGTATCCAGACTCCCATGCAAGAACAGATGCTGTACACCTGCTACTGTGTAAGCATTAACAATATTATTTTTGCCACTCTATTACTTTATTTGCTGCGAATACGTTTCAATTTATGCTCTCTCTCTCTCTCCCTCTCTCTCTCGTTTAATATACAACTTTATCTTCGGTAACGAAGCGTTTTGATTCGTTACAGGAAAAAAAATGCTATAATGGGCCTTTGAGTGTGTTATTATATGTACTTGGTCAGTTCATGTTGGTGAGACTATGCGGACAAGAATTGTATGAAAAAGTCCCGTTGTTGAATATGGAATGTAGAAGTTTGTTAATTAAATTTTTACGCGTTCTTGTTACAGTCATGAGTACCAAACTGACACTGAATGTATAATGGCAGTTTAACGTCCTGTTATGAAGCGTGTAATGTTTAACTGGCCTGTGTACCAAATCCATCCATCCATCCATCCAATTATTATTTTTCTGGTGCTTCTTATTTTGCTTATTACAGCTTTTAATTACTTGAATTCTTATCTTTATCTCTCTTCTGTGTTATCTTCTTTTATCATCGTAACTAGAGATTCTTCTGGTGCTCAGGTTTAAGTCGCTGGCCTTTATTTAACTGAATTTAGTGCCCATTGAAGTACAGCTGTGCCTGGAACATTTTCAGTTACTTCACCTCTCCAGACGATCCCTACACTGGGTTCTTGCCCTTTCACTTGGTGTTTAAATAAGCTCCCCTAAGTAACCTTGCTGGCTGGGAAATGAGTTAGCATCGCATTCGTCACTATCTCCTCCTCCAACAAAATAACTGCTCCAAGGCATGGACTGATCAAGGCAAAATAAAGGATTAGTTTATTCACAACGTCGGACGCCACATGCCTTTTAGGCCAGATAACATATAAACACACACCACATGATTTCAACAACATGGAAAAACATGAGCATGCCATGAATATCAGCGTGACCAAACAAAAGGCGCCACTCTACGCCACGCTACTACTTGTCTCTTTGTTTTCACTTTTCAGCTTATAAAATCTTATCTTATATCTTATATCCTTCCCGTGGCGTTAAACGTCACATAGGGCTCGTAAAGTAGTTCGTCAATTTTTCCTGTCTTCGGCGACTCTTTCAACCTCATCAAAGGATTTTATGCCTGTTAATTTGGCCTCTCTTAACAATATCCTCTTCAGAGTTTTTCACGCGGTCTGCCTCTTTTTCTTTGGCCTAGTTTATAAAATGCATATCCTCAAATAATCAATGAGTTAGTCACACTCCCTTACACGTCTAGGAGTTCTTGCCAACTCAAACATATAACAAAATATGCAGTACTTTGCTGGCGTTATCATCAATGCATAAAATGCAATAATGAAATGATTAATGACATAATAATAACCAGTACAACTCATATGATAATGAAACAAATAATTGCATTATAAACCATGGTGGGTTGGCAATGGCACAGACACATAGGTAACGCTTCAATGTCTACGAAATCAAATGAAAACATGAATGTATGAAGGCATAGTAATGAAAAATTATAACAACGATGACAATTATGCTTCTCAACTCTTAATCTTGATAGACAAGCCATTTAACACTAACACTGAACACAGTTCACACTTACAAAACTCGGCATCCGACATCCGAAAACTTACATCTAGAACTTACACAACACTGAGGCGGCCTGGGCAACACTTTGGGTTCACAGCTAAACAAATCTGTTTATCCAACATCACCATATATATGAACACTGCAGTAGACACGTCCAGACATACCAACAACCACGGCTCCCTCAAAATACGCGTGCTGCCTCGCCAGAAGCCTCTGACTGACTGGTCTAACAGCACATCACACTCTACCTGACCAACACATCACGTGATCAGGCAGCCTCCAGAAAACCGCGAAGTAGGTTGACCCTTGACCCTCCGAACGGCCGACTTCAAAGAATCAAGCTCAGCCCCATCCATCCATCCATCCATCCATCCATCCATCCATCCATCCATCCATCCATGTTTTTTTTTAATGTGATACGATTTAACAGTAAGTGTGCAAGAGAATGTGATATTACTTTATTCCGAGGTATTGCTTATTTTATATCCAGTATGGATAGGAGGATAATTTGTGTTATTTTACATTTTATTCATGCTACTTATGTTTTTATATACTTGAGTTAAAATCAATGACTAGGAAGAGTGAATGATGAGAGACAAGGGCAGAATGTCAGACAGGCCTGCGTGGCCAATTATTCACCCTTTCCGAATAAAATTCAGTCTAACAATCAATCAAGCACTCGTCTTTTTCTCTCTCGCCTCGCCCTCCCGAAGAAAAAAAAAGAGAGATTAAGTTTATTTATTTTTCATTTTGTGTTAGTGATATGTGAATCAGATTACCATGTTTAGATTTCTATTAAAAACTCCTATTGCAGTTTCGAATGTTTGGTAACGATTTTCTCGCAGAAGAGAAAATGCCGCTCGACAAATAAATAATAGAAACTGAAAATCGAAATTTTACTTTAAGTAACATGTCCAGTAGGAAAACGTAGCGAACTAGTCTTGCAAGCCATATGTGGCGTTTAACGGCAGGGGAAGGATGCAAGATGTAAGATGTAACGTGTACTTGTCACTATAAGATCCAGAAAATAATGAAAGTTTGAATTTTACACCAAGTAAATATATTACCTTCCAAACTAAATAAAATAGCTAATTCTGCATTTTCTCTCTCTCTTTTTTTAAAGCTAATCAAGATAACCAGAATACATCTGAAACTTGATTAAAAAAAAAAGAATATCATACCGTTATGGGCTTTGACGTTAATTGATTAAGCAAAATGCACTCAGTCGCCATTTAGTCGCCATCTTGTATCTTACAAGATAGTAACATATTTCACTTATCTTGGCCTACAGTTGCGCAGTCTTTGTATGAAATAATAATAATAATAATAATCACAAAACTCACGAACACATTTATTTATCTTTCATAGATGTCATTTTATCATTATTTTTAAGCTTGTTATGATTGTTTTTGTCTAAAAATATGCGCTGAAATTTGATGATGAAGATCATTCAAAAGTAATGTATAGTGTTAGCCGAGATTATAGCGACGTGGCTTCTTGTACTGCGAGCTTTGACTCCATTTCCACGGATGTTGCTATCTATCGCCGTTTGAAAGGAACATGCACATCCGTGTTGATATCCTCCTTCTCTGTAGGAAATTAGGGCATTTTGGGACATTCCTGAAGTATTATGATCATAAATCATCCGCCCCCACCTCTCTCCCTGGAGTTAACGTGCCGATAGATTTATAAGATTTTTCTCTTCACCGAAGTTGGCGATAGACATTTTTTTTTAGATCTTGTAGTGAGAAAAGAATGGATGGATTACATCAGGCACACACACACACACACACACACACACACACACACACACACACACACACACACACTCTCTCTCTCTCTCTCTCTCTCTCTCTGTGAACCTTAAGTGCCCAGGGCACATGGGGGTTCCACCTGTCCTTTGCCTTTTTTTCTGCTCTTGCCCAGGTGAGCCCTCTATTGCTCAACATCCTCTCTGTTGTTCTTCTCCGTGTCTCTTTTGGTCTACCCTTACTTCTGTTCCCTTGTCGTGTCCATCTTAGTGCTATTTTTGGTAGTGAGTTGTCAGTCATTCGGAGCACATGTCCCAACCATCACCAGCGTCTTTCCTCAGTAATTGCTGTCAGTGGCTTCATCTGCATTTCTGCCAACAAGATGTTATTTCTTATGGTGCTTGGCCAAAATATTTTTCTAATTCTTCGTAAACATTTAGTCTGGAAAGAATTCAACTTGTTTTCTATGGTTTTGGTGATTTTCCAGCATTCACTTTCATAGAGTAGTACACTTAGAATATTACTCTTAAATATCTTGATTTTCGTATTTATGCTTAGTTTTTTAGATTTCCATATAGTCTGCAGCACTGCAAAAGCCTGGTTTGCTCTAGTAAGTCTGCTGTTGATGTCCTCTGTGCTGTCTCCATTTTCTACTACTCTACTGCCAAGATACACAAATTCATTTACCTCCTCTACTAACTTGCTATCTACTCTGAGTACATTTCTGTTGTTCACATTTTGCTTTATTAACTTTGTCTTTCCTACGTTGATCTTTAGTCCTATGTTGTTTGCATTCTGAGTTAGCTTGTTTATTTTTTCTTGCATATCTTTATGGCTGCTTGATAGTAGACAAATGTCATCCGCAAAGTCAAGGTCCTCCAGCACTGTGTCAAGGGTCCATTGTAATCCTCTGCGTTTGTCTGATGTTGCCTCCTTCATTAACCAGTCTACTGCCAAGATAAATAATATTGATGATAGTACACATCCCTGCTTCACTCCTGTTTGTAACCTAAAGCTGCTGGAGGTATGTTCTCCACACTAGAACTGATAAAACAACGTAGAGAAATGAAGACGCAATGGAAAATGACAAACAACAACAAAGAGGAATATAAATCTTTAACAAAAGAAGTATGAAGAAACATAAGAAAAGACAAAAAAACAATACATACAAAATTGTTGTGAAAGAATAGAAGGACGCCAGGAATGTGGAAGAGATAGTGAAATGTTTAAAGAAATGAAGACATTGACGATAAATGTCACACCTAAGCTAAATGTAATTTGTGACGAGATGGGGAATATCCTGACAGAGACAGGAAATTCTAAAAAGATGGAAGGAATATTGCAGAGAAATGTATGAAACAACCGACTGTGAAAGCAGAAATCAACAGTATGAATTATTATTGGAGGAGAAAGAAGCCGAAACGACAATAGAAGTTTTATGGGCAATAAAGAATCTGAATCAACAGGATGTGATGAGATAACAGCTGAATTTAAGCAGGAGGAAAGGAATGTGCAACAATCTATCATGCACTTTATAAAAAGGTATGGCATTCAGGTATTTGGCTAAAAAAAAGATAAGTAAAAAAAAAGAAACTTCCCATTAATCAAGAAGGAAAAATATACGTAGAAGGAACAGCTTTTGAAGAAGTACACCAAGTTGCATACACCGACAGCTGCGTAGACCAGGATGGTGACACCAGAAAGGAAGTTAGAACTGTAAAAGCAGCATTGACCTTCGAGAATCTTGAGAACATATGGCACTCAAAAGTTATAAACACAAATACCAAGCTAAGATTATTCAATTCATATGTAATATTCACCCCTCATTTATGAATGCTAAAGCTGAAATACAACTAAAGAAATAGACAACACATTAGACTCTTTGAAAGCAAATGCCTAAGGAAAATACTCGGTATAAAGTGGAACGTATTAAAAAACAAAACAGAGATAAGTCAGACGAGCGAACAACAACCCGTCTCATGGGTGATCAGAAAAAAGAAGATGGACATATAGGTTACGTGATGAGAAGAAAATCAGAGAATCCCAAAAACAAGCTATCAAGTGGAGCACAACAGGCCAAAGAAAAAGAGGTTGACCACGTGAAATTCCAAAGAGGGCATTGTTATAAAACAGACCAAATTAGTAGGCATAAAACCCCTTGATGAAGTTGAAAAGCTCGCCGAAAACAGAATAACTTGGCGAACTATGTGGCGTTTAACGGCATGGGAAGGATGAGAGATGTAAGTGATCTCCCTTGCGTCGAGAACGGAAGACTGAGTAATCGCCTGCTAGGAAGCAGTGACGGGTCTGTTTTGATTTGTACATTCGTAATTTCATCATTAATATCATGAAATGGTGAGCACATTTGCGTATTTCCCCCACGCAGAATATCATAAATTAGTTGTAGATGCGCTATAGACGATGTTTAATGAATTGACTGTCGAAATGCCTTCTGCAATGCTTTCATCTTTTAGTAACTGAAAGTTTTAGTGTCACTGATGGAGAATTAGCTAGCAGTTTCAAATCATTGCTGTATGGAGTATATGTCAAGATTATATTTGATACTTGGGCAGTATTATGCGTGGGTTGCCTTCAGATAAGAACATATCATCAAAATGTGCCTTCTCGAGAACGAAGGTTGGTGATAAAGAATCTCCAGCTCCCTCGCCGTGATGGTGCACTCAGCCAGGCTGTGTCCTGACCATTCTTG
The DNA here is from genome assembly GCA_009760885.1 of Achatina immaculata. Lineage (NCBI taxonomy): Eukaryota > Metazoa > Mollusca > Gastropoda > Stylommatophora > Achatinidae > Lissachatina > Lissachatina immaculata. The sequence goes on along the minus strand of CM019701.1, from coordinate 766,196 downwards.
TATGTTATCTTCCCATCTACATCTCCGTCTTCCTCTTTTTCCTTCCACCTTCTCTTCTAGTATGGTATTCTGTATATTGTTATGTCTTTAATAAGGCCAGAGTATTTTTGTTTTCTTCATCTTTATTTCTTTGAGAAGCTCACATTGCACTTGGAGTTTCTCTAAAACTTGTGGATTTGTCCCTTTCATTCCCCATGTTATTATATGATCAAGTTTTCTGTAGAACCTCATTTCTGCTGCATTAGTCTTTCTTTCTGTCGTTTTGTTTAGAGTCCAGGTTTCTGCTCTATACAGTAAAACAGTAGATATAGCATTTAACAAATCTCATTTTGTTTTCATGGTGTCTTCATGGTGGTGAATGTATGTTTTGTCATTCATATTCTTTCCTTTATCTCCATCTCATGTCTTCAGTTAGTGTATGCCCTGGGTAGCAATAGTTTGTCACATGTTCCAGTTTCTCCTTGTTTAAAGTTATATCCATCTGTGGCTTCTGGTCTTTCCTGCTGGCCACCATTACTTTGGTCTTCTTGGTGTTGATCTCTAGTCCCTATTCTTGAGTGAAAGTTGTATGATAAAGGGCAGAATGTCAGATGGGCCTGCTGCATGCCCAATTCTCAATCCATTTGAAGTAAAGATCAATCAGTCAATCAATCTTGGCTTGTGTATCATATCTGTTAATTTCTGCAGGTTCTGTGGATTCTCTGCTAGAAGGACTGTATCATCTACATACTTTAAATTGTTGACATTTCTTCCCTCTATGTTCAGTCCTGGTAGTTCATCTCTGAAGAGAACATATGCCAGATGAGAAAAGTTAATTGTAAAATGTAACAAAGTGACACGTTAGTCTTGTTTGATCTGTGTAATGTCTATGTAATAAATTGTCTATGAGGAAAGTTGCTTGTAAGAACATAACATAAGAGTATGACATGGGGAGAGTTGATTGTATTGATGATCTGCAAGAGGAAATGCTGGTTACTGATGAAGCTGAATGACAAGTAATAGCACATTTTTGATAGCACATTTTTCCTGTGCAGACTTTTGATTTTAGCTATTGATCAGGTTCAACATTTCTTCTTTATTGTTTCCTTTTTCTTGGTCAGTGCTCACCGTTGTTTGACTATTGGTTGGATTGTTGCATCACAGTTAATGTGCCCTGTGACCTGACACAACTGACTTCAGGTTAGCTTAATTTTAGGACCAGGTCTCCCTTACTGTTGCAGCTTTTACTTATTTGTTCATGCAACTGACCATGGGGAGGTAAAACAGGGTCTTGATTAGCTATGGTTTACTAACCCTGACACAAAGAGTCAGCTATGGATTACTAACCCTGACACAAAGAGTCAGCTATGGATTACTAACCCTGACACAAAGAGTCAGCTATGGATTACTGACCCTGACACAAAGAGTCAGCTATGGCTCACTAATCCTGACACAAAGAGTCAGCTATGGTTCACTAATCCTGACACAAAGAGTCAGCCATGGATCACTGACCATTGTCTCATTCAGCTTGAGTATTACATCTTCACCACTCCCCCCCCCCCCCCCCCCAACACACACACAATACCATCACCATTTTGTTAAATGGACATCACAGGAACTGTAGAAATCATTCAGTTGTAGAAATAGGTACCTGGCTTCTTGAGTTATGAAAGGAAGAGCAGCTAGGCACAAACATCACCATCTGGCATGACACTAGGACTAGGAAAATATGAGCGCTGATGTCATATCCTTTAGTTGTCTCACTAGTATAGAACAGATTAAGGAAAATATAGAAACTAACATAGAACAGATTAAGGAAAATATAGAAACTAACATAGAACAGATTAAGGAAGATATAGAAACTTAGAACAGATTAAAGAAAATATAGAAACTAACATAGAAAGATTAAGGAAGATATAGAAACTTAGAACAGATTAAGGAAAATATAGAAACTAACATCGTATTCTTTATATATCTCAAAAATATAGAACAGATTAAGGACAATATAGGAATCATGCCATGTTCTTTATATGTAAGACAAAAACCACAGGAATACCTATATTTGAAGGTGTCAGATTTGTCTATGACCAGTGTATTTGTTTGCAGGCTGCTCTGATAAAAGACATAGTGATTTCAGAGAGTGCTCCCAAGACTTTGTTGCTGCAGAAGCATGCAGACTACATCGCTGCATATGGGGACAAAAAGGATGATTATGTAATTGTATACTTTATTATGTCTTCTTGTCATGCAAATTTTCATCAACTTGTTTATATGGTTCAGTAATGAATGCATTGTTTTGTTTATACACAATATTTATCTTGTCATTGTACATAGACGCACAGACACACCAAATTCTGAGACCAAATTCTTCTATTAACTTCGTCTTGAGCTTTCTTTTTTATTTGCCGTTATTGGAACTCATCTTGAAAGAGTGAACTCCACGTGTCTCTGGGCCTGCCCTAGTTTCTCACTTGAGAGTGCAGTTCATTGCTTTTTGTGAACATCTCCTGTTTCCTAAATTAAGTAGATGATCCGCCCATCTCTGTGTTTTGTCTTATTTCCATATTTATGTCAGATATTTTAGTATGTTCTTGTTCTTCATTGTTCTTTGTTCTGTCATCCAAAGTCCTTAATTTTCTTCGTGGTATTCATTTTTTGAAAGCAGTGTCGTGTTCTTTAAGTGTAAGGTGTCACTTTGTGCCCTTGGGCCAGTACATCTGTCTTCAGCATGCATTTCTTCCAGGTTTGCTTGGTAGCCTTTGAATGTTCCCAGCCGTCCTGTAAGGCAGCAGGATTTTAGTTGTGCTTTGTCTGGTCCCTTACCCTCAGACCTGCCTGGCTTAAGCGGCTCTGCCAGGCAGTCCATCTGCTCCCGGCAGCGTAGCTATTTAGGTCGTGGAGACACACAAGCTGTCTCACAGTGGTAACAGCTCATGAGAAAGAAAATTTCAGAGGTTGCTGTCTGTTGTATTCTTAGTTCGTCAAGTTTCTGCTTCATGTACATGGTTTGTTATTCTGCAGATTTGATCAAGTTTGAGGTCATGACACAGTTTATGTCACAAATTGGATACCTGTATGGGACTGAATTTTAAGTGATAGGATTTTTGAATCATGAACTCATTTTTATTTTTTCTGGGAATTGCAAGTTCAGATGCACATCAGAGAGTAGGCATAACAAGAATTTTTTCTGTAGACTGGAGATGGTTGAATGGATAGTGTAATGTCTTTTCATGGACAGGCAGTTGCTTGTCCAAATGAAGTCTGTGGTTTGAGTCACAGTCATTCTCTCACAATTTTTCTATGTCTCATATCTAATGTGATGTATATTTTTCATGTCTAAACGAACAACACTCTGTTCAGTCCCTCTGCTTTGTCCAGGCTTCATTTTTTTCTTATTTTCTATCAAGTCTGAGCATCATTTCAAGATCATAAATGTTTTTTTCCCACATGTGGCACAGCTTATTAATTTGTGAGTTCTGAGTTCAGCACTTGCTATCCACTCATAATTTACCATCCATGGTATCCCTCTTCTTGGATAGTAAAGCTCTCCGAATATAATTTTTTGTTGTTGTCTGGCTTGAATGTTTTTTGTCATTTTTATGAAATATCTCAGTAAGATTTTATTTTCCACTTACAACTTTCCAACTTTGTACATTTAGGTTTTTTTTTTTTTTTTGTTAAGATGTTTGGCTCACTTTATCTTGTGCAGTTTTAAAAAAAATTTTGGTTAGTGACCGTATATCATCTGATTTGTCCAAATGTTTCAGATGGTTTGTTAGATTCTGTTGCATGCCTTCCTGTTATATTGATCAAAAACATGGACAGCATCAGCCAACAGCACAAAGAGATTGCAGAGCTTTGTCAACACCTGCCTAAGGAAGATCCTTCAAATTAGATGGCCAGATAACATCAGCAATGAGGAGCCATGGCAGAAAACACACCAACTCACAGTTAAAAAAATGATAATGAAAATATGTTGGAGGTGGACAGAACATAGACTTTGAAATCCCAACACGGACATAACCAGGCAGGCTCTCACCTGGAACCCCCAGGGAAGGAGGAAACAAGGAAGACCTAGAAACACCTGACAAAGGACTCCTGAAGCAGAGATAAAAAAAGATGGACTATGCCTGGAGATGAATAGAAGAAACAGCTCAGGATAGAAATAAATGGAGAGCCCTTGTTGAGGGCCAGTAACCCAGATAGGGATAAAGAAGGCAAGGATGAAAGGATTGCATGCCTGTGCACTCATGTTCTTCTGTAGATTTAAATGATTTTTTCAGAATGAAGTGACTTATAGTAAATAATAGAAGGATTAGCTGTATGCAGGCCGGTAGAGCTTGACTTGCACTGAAAGAATTATTTGAACATTTTTGTTTAGGTTCTGAACATTATCTCCATGTTAAATAGAAACAAGAGCGTTACTTTTCACCTTGTCTATGCATCATCGGACATATTGTACACCTTAATGTTCCACGTTTTGTTTCACTTTGCTCAGGAATATATAATGACAGAGTTCTTAAGAATGAATGGCATGTACTGGGGACTGGGAGCCATGGCTTTAGCTGGTCAGCTTGACCGCATGAACAGGTCAGAGGTCATAGACTTCATCCAGAAATGCCAGCATGAGTGTGGTGGATTCAGTTGCAGCATAGGCCATGACCCTCATCTTCTGTCAACATTGAGTGCAATTCAGGTATCAGAGAGAAATAGTGAGTTTAGATTGATTCTTTTACTGATTTTATTCAGGAGTGTTTTTTTTGGCACTAACATTGATCATGTCACAGAAGTAAGTGCAAAAAATGGGTTAAACACCAGTTAAATAGAAGTAATGGTGATGTCCAAGAAAAAGTAAATACCAGAATGCAGAATTATAGTGCAGGGGAAGATATTAAGATAGATCAACAGATAGAAATATTTAGGTGCTATCATAACATCTGAGGGCAGGTGCACCGAAGAAATCAGAACCAGGATAGCAATGGCAAAGACAGCTTTTGGAAAAATGAAGAACAAATAAAAAACTGTCATAGGAAATAAAAGAGTTCCAAGATGCTATATAGAGCCTATACTTCTAAGATGCTATATAGAGCCTATATTTCTAAGATGCTATACAGTTCCTATTCTACTTTATGCAAGTGAACCATGGACCATGAACAGTTAGAACAAAGGATAAAGGCTACTACTGAAATGTGGTTCTTAAGGAGGATGCTTTGCCATACCATGGACAGCCAGAAAGACAAATAAAGAAGTATTACAGCAGGCTAAAGGATGTCCCAAACTGGTGCCATACACGAGAAAAAAGACAATCAAAGTTTCTCAGATACATCAGCAGACATGAAGGTCTGGAAAAATTGGTCATGACTGGAAAGGTAAATGGCAAAAGACAGGGAGGATGAAGAAGACGTGCCTAGCTGGCCAGACTGCTTGGTTTGGTGTGAAAACAACAGTTGATTTGAGATATGGAAAGTCGAATGAAGTGGAGAGAGATGACCACCTATGCTTCTTGGCATGGCACTGATCTGATCTGAACATTTATCATAATCAGTTCACTGGTGTAAAGCTGTGGAGTCAAGAACTGAACATTTGACATACCGGTCTACAACCCTTGTCAATGTTGTGAAGCTGTTGAGTTGGAGAGGTTTGACATACCAGCTCTGCAGCTCTTGGTCAGTGTTGTAAAGCTGTTGAGTTGGTCAAAGGTTTGACATACCAGCTCTGCAGCTCTTGGTCAGTGTTGTAAAGCTGTTGAGTTGGTCAAAGGTTTGACATACCAGCTCTGCAGCTCTTGGTCAGTGTTGTAAAGCTGTTGAGTTGGTCAGAGGTTTGACATACCAGCTCTGCAGCTCTTGGTCAGTGTTGTAAAGCTGTGGAGTCAAGAACTGAACATTTGACATACCAGTCTACAACCCTTGGTCAGTGTTGTGAAGCTGTTGAGTTGGTCAAAGGTTTGACATACCAGCTCTAAAACCCTTGGTCAGTGTTTTTGTTAAGCTCTTGAGTTGGTCAAAGGTTCGACATACCATCTCTGCAGCTCTTGGTCAGTGTTGTGAAGCTGTTGAGCTAGTCAAAGGTTTGACATTGCAGCTCTTGGTCAGTGTTGTAAAGCTGTTGAGTCAGTCAGAGGTTTGACACACCAGCGTTACAAAATCTGTTGCTTATTACTGTGAAAGTGTTGAGAAACGTGCAACAAAAATTATGGAGTAAGCATTACGTTGTAATAGATAACAATGTGTTATTTATACCTGTGCCTTCATCAGACAGAATGAAAAAAAGAAATGAAAAGAAAAGAGAGCACAGATATGATTGCCAAATAAAGAAGAATGCCAGAGTACTGAGGTATCATTGATACTTTGTGGTTTGTTCATATTGGATCATCAGACATATCTTTGTTTTTCAATTTTTTTTAATCAGTTGATGTTTTCTATGCTAGATTCTGGCCATGTTTGATGCCTTGGATTCTGTGAACACAGAGGGCGCAGTCAAGTGGGTCAAGAACCTTCAGCAGGCAGATGGCTGCTTCTTTGGAGATAAATGGGGTGAGTACTTTACTAGGAACAGAATAGTTCTAGCATTGTACAAAATCCAAAAATTCCAAAGTTAGCACTACTGTTGAGCTCCATATAGAACATTGTTCTGCTGTGACCCTGGTAAGAATTTTTTTACAAGAATTTTTTTACAAGCTCTGGAGACAGTTGTGCTCTTATAAGACATCATTCACTATATATACTATATATCACTGAAGTATATAGCTGACAAGGTGAGACATAATGAAATTATTAAAATGCTTGAAGACATCAATATAGACAGCAAAGACCTGAGGATTGTAAAACACCTATACTGGCAGTAAGAAGCAGCAGTTCAAGTTGAAAATAGAACTGGAAAATATCAGCCTATAAAACGAGGGGTGCGACAAGGATGTGTACTATCTTCAGACCTTTTTTCCCTGTACAGCGAGAATATTCTAAGAATGGTCATCACAGAACCAGGTATAAAAATTGGAGGATACAATATTAACAACCTTCGGTATGCTAATGACACAGTACTTATAGCTGAGAACCAACAAGACTTGCAGAATCTCTTGGATAAGGTCGCCAAAGAAAGTGAGCAGAAAGGCTTTACTTTCAACATCAAAAATACAGAGACTACGGTTATATCTAACAAACAGAATCCACCAACATGCAGTATAAAATTAAATGGAACTATTCTAAACCAGGTGCAGAAATTCAAATACCTTGGAGCAGTAATAACTTCAGATGGGAAATGCAGAACAGAAATTAGGAACAGAATAGGCCAAGCGAAGACTGCACTTCAGAGAATGAGAAACATATTATCCAACACATCTTTATCAATGAATGTTAGAAAACGAGTCCTAAAATGCTATATTGAACTATCTTGTTATATGGAAGTGAATCATGGGAAATAGGAAGGTCTGCACAAAAATCATTGGAAGCAGCAGAAATGTGGTTTATTAGAAGAATGTTGTGAATTCCCTGGACAGCAAAAATAACTAATGAAGAATGTATGAGAAGAGCTCGAGAGACAAAAAAATCTTGTCAAAAAGATAAGAGAGAGACAATGTACTTTCATAGGACATGCAATGAGAAGAGGGGGCATTGAAAATATTATAACAACAGGAAAAATAGAAGGAAGGAGATCAAGAGGAAGACCAAGAGAAATGATACTGGACAGTCTGACAGGATAATGTGAGAGGAGATCACCAACTGAACTGATGGCCTGCATGAAGTATCGTGTACTCTGGAGAAGCATTATAGCCAGCACCATTCGGCACGGAACCTGATGATGATGACAGCTGAAATATTACAGTCCCACACGATAAAAAATGGTCTAAAACAGATTATTGGGGACTCCACATATGAGATGTTTAGCTAAGAAATTTGATGATTGTATATAAGGAATAAATTTGAAGATTGTATATGAGGAATAAATTTGAAGATTGTGTATCAGTAATAAATTTGAAGATTGTGTATCAGTAATAAATTTGAAGATTGTGTATCAGTAATAAATTTGAAGATTGTATCCTGAATAAATGTGAACACTGTCTGCCAGTGAGATTGTTAGAAAAGTTGTCAGTCCAGTAGAAACATGTATATATTAGAAGTGTAGGAATTAAAACATTTAAACAGCTGCAAAAATTGACGCACTGCTGCTCAAAAGAGTTGGAGCTGCTTAAAAAGCATGTTGCCTATAAAAGATGTCACGTTTACACAGCCTGTTCATGTATCAACTCCGAGTCTGCTTTGCATTTCAGGTGAAGTTGACACGAGATTTTCATTTTGTGCTGTAGCTTGTCTTGCACTTTTGGTAAGTTGGCATATGCTGATTAGCAGAGACCTTTGGAAAATCTTTCAAATTAATAATTTGTTAGAAAGCAGTTTTTTTTTTGTTTGTTAAATAAATTACACAGAAATATCTGTTAACTCTGCATACTTTGAGGCAAAAATTGTTCTGATACAGTTGTGTGTGTTGAGAGAAGGGAAGAGGTGTGACCTTGTCACGGGAGGACATCACAGAAAGTCTGAGTATGTTACTGCAGGATGTTGCTCAAGACCGTACTGCATTCAGGGGGCAGTTAGAGGGACAGCGTTCTAGAGAGGACACGTCACATGACATATGCATGTAGTGAGAAAACATCTGTGATATAGATCTGCATGTATACTGACTGACACATCATTGATTCTGCATGTGTACTGACTGACACATCATTGATTCTGCATGTGTACTGACTGACACATCATTGATTCTGCATGTGTACTGACTGACACATCATTGATTCTGCATGTATACTGACTGACACATCATTGATTCTGCATGTGTACTGACTGACACATCATTGATTCTGCATGTATACTGACTGACACATCATTGATTCTGCATGTGTACTGACTGACACATCATTGATTCTGCATGTATACTGACTAACACATCATTGATTCTGCATGTATATTGTGTAACACATCATTGATTCTGCATATATACTGACTTATACATCATTGATTCTGCATGTATACTGGACTAACACATCATTGATTCTGCATGTATATTGATTAACACATCATTGATTCTTCATGTATATTGATTAACACATCATTGATTCTGCATGTATATTGACTAAGACATCATTGATTCTGCATGTATATTGACTAAGACATCATTAATTCTGCATGTATATTGTCTAACACATCATTAATTCTGCTTGTATATTGACTAACACATCATTGATTCTGCATGTATATTGATTAACACATCATTGATTCTGCATGTATATTGACTAAGACATCATTAATTCTGCATGTATATTGTCTAACATATCATTGATTCTGCATGTATATTGTCTAACATATCATTGATTCTGCATGTATATTGTCTAACATATCATTGATTCTGCATGTATACTGACTGACACATCATTGATTCTGCATGTATACTGACTAACACATCATTGATTCTGCATGTATATTGACTTTTGCAGTCAATTTTCATTGCCCTGTCAAAGAAACAAGGTGCAGTTGAATGTGAAGACCATCGAACCATTAGTCATCTGAGCCATGTTACCAAAATCCTGCTTCGTATTGTCATGAGAAGAGTTGGGCAAAATAAAACCAGAAATCGCTGAGAACAGTGTGGCTTCGTCGAAGGAAAAGGCACAAGTAATGCCATATATATATTGAGAACGTTGATGGAAAGATCAGTAGAAGTAAAGACGGACCTATACTTATGCTTTATAGACTACTGTAAAACATTCGATAAAGTGAGACACACAGAAATTATAAGAATGCTGGAAGACATCAACATAGATGGGAAAGATCTGAAACTCATCAAAAACGTATACTGGCAGCAATCAGCAGCAATGAAGGTTGAGAACCAGATAGGAGCATTCCAAGACATAAAATCTCCTGACCTCTTCTCCTTGTACAGTAAAAACATAATGAGAAATATAGAGAACTTGCCAGGAATATCAATTGGCGGGTACAACTTTAACAACTTAAGATATGCAGATGACACAGTTCTGATTGATAAAAGTGAAGAGGAGCTACAGGCTCTTCTGGACATCGTGGTTCGTGAAAGTAAAAGTAAAGGTCTCAGCCTGAATAAAAAGAAGACTGAAGTGATGGTCATCTCAAAGAAAAGAATACCACCAAAATGTAGCATTACCATCGATGGCACAGAACTGAAACAAGTTGATAGATTCAAGTACTTAGGAACAGTTATAACAGCAGATGGGAAATGTCACAATGAAATAAAAAGCAGATGTGCTCAGGCCAAGTCAGCATTCCAGAAAATGAGAAACATCTTGTGCAACAGATCCATATCAATGGAGATTCCGAGTACTTAAATGTTACATCAAGCCAGTTTTGTTTTATGGACATGAAGCATGGTCCATGAATAAGAGAGTACAGCGAGAAATGGAGGCCATGGAAATGTGGTTCATAAGAAGGATGTTGACATGGACAGCTAAGAAAACCAACGAAGAAGTCTTAAGAGAGGCTGGAGTTAAAAGGCAAATTACAGCAAAGACCAGAGGCAGGCAAGCGAGATTTGTAGGACATTTTCTGAGAAGAGGAAAACTGGAACACATTGTGGTAGCTGGAAAAATTGAGGGAAGAAGAGATGGAGGAAGACAGATAAGTTACTGGATGGGCTGTCAGTGTGGCTAGAAAGAAAGTCACCGACAGATCTCATAATCAAGTCTAAATTTGGAATTGTGGAGAGAAATGATTGCCTACGCCACACAGCATGACACTGGATTGATTGATACTAACACATCATTGATAAGTTTTTTTTGGATATTTCATTAAGAAAAAGTGTGACATGTAATTTAACTCTTTCAACACTGTGTTCTTGTCTGTGGTTTCCTGTATTATTATTGTCAAACGTTATGTTATTTTGGCACCTCTGACCAGTTTTACTGTTTGTTTGACAGAATCGCCTGAATGAAATTGACCTGGACAAGGCAGTGGATTTTGTGATGTCTTGTGTAAACTTTGATGGAGCTTTTGGTTGCCGACCGGGCAGTGAGTCACATTCAGGCCAGGTAACTGGTTGTTTGGACTGTGCTGTGCTGACTTATGTAGACATTTTTGTTTTAACTCTTTGATACTAAATCACCTCAGGGGTTTTATTACGTTAACTCTTTGAGACTAAATCACCTCAGGGGTTTTATTACATTAACTCTTTGAGACTAAATCACCACCTTTTTATTACGTTTTATTTTAACTCTTTGAGACTAAATCACCTCAGGGGTTTTATTACGTTAACTCTTTGAGACAAAATCACCACCTTTTTATTACGTTTTATTTTAACTCTTTGAGACTAAATCACCTCAGGGGTTTTATTACGTTAACTCTTTGAGACTAAATCACCTCAGGGGTTTTATTACGTTAACTCTTTGAGACAAAATCACCTCCTTTTTATTGCGTTTTATTTTAACTCTTTGAGACTAAATCACCTCAGAGGTTTAATTATGTTTTATTTGAACTCTTTGAGACTAAATCACCACAGGGGTTTTATTATGTTTTATTTTAACTCTTTGAGACTAAATCAGCATGGAGGTTTTATTATGTTTTATTTTAACCCTTTGAGACAAAATCACCTTAGGGGTTTTATTATGTTTTATTTTAACTCTTTGAGACTAAATCATCTTAATGGTTTTATTATGTTTTAACTCTTTGAGACTAAATAACCACAGGGGTTTTATTACATTTTGTTTTACCTTTTTGAGACTAAATCACTTTAGGGGTTTTGTTACGTTTTATTTTAACTCTTTGAGACTAAATCACCACAGGGGTTTTACTTTTATTTTAACTCTTTGAGACTAAATCACCACAGGGGTTTTACTTTTATTTTAACTCTTTGAGACTAAATCACCACAGGGGTTTTATTACATTTTATTTTAACTCTTTGAGACTAAATCACCATGGGGGTTTTATTACATTTTATTTTAACTCTTTGAGACTAAATCATCACCAGAGATTATTGGTTAGTCTTTGAAGACTTACATCATTTCATTTGGTTAGTCTTTGAAGAGTTACATCATGCCACCATTATTTTATTGTACGGGGGCCATTTTTTTAGTTACTTAGGAACAACAGTAGCAGCAGATGACATGTTCAAAGCAGAAAAGATGCCAGGGATCATATACTAACAAGTGTGAGAATATTTTTATGTGGATTTCCATTTCTGGGCATGTGAGTTCCTGCTTGAAGAAGATAAGAGTGTAGTAATGTTAAATCCAGTAACTTCAGCCATTTTTTGTTGTCTGCAATGTGGTGTAAGTTTTCTGCTTTTCTAATATTACTTCAGATGAGTTTACATCCGTTGGTTTTGATATAAATTGCCAGCAGAAAATTCTTAATATTTCCTAGTATTTTTCCTGCATGTGTTTTTGTTGAACTGACCTTGCTGTTTGTGAAGCTCTTAGTTTAGCTAGTGGCAGAAGTCTGTCACTGAGAACTGCATCTCTTTCCACTTTATTATGAAAAATCTTTTTACCCTCAGATTTATTTCTCTTTTGTGCAGGATCTCTTATCTTCATAATTCATTCTTGAACATCCCACGTAGTCTGTGTCTTATTTCAAGAGTTACATTTTGGGTTTTTGATGAAGATTATGAGTTCCAAGGCCATCTGAATGATGAAGAGGTTAGTGCACTGGCCTTTCATGGCAGTTGGGTGGGTCTGATTCCAGTCAGAGGTGCGCCAGTCACCCGGCTGTAGAGATGGGTACCCAGCTTCTTCTGGAGTTGGGGAAGGAAAGGTGGCCAGGCGTGATGTTGACCACATCACCCTCTAGTGTGCGGACAGGTCAAGGAAAATATGAGCACTAACACCGTATCCCTATGTGCCGCTGTGACATGCCAGGGTTATGTTTATACGTTCCAAGGGCTGATGTCTTTCTAATTATATTGGCAGAGAAAGCATTCAGAAGTTTGTTTGTAAAATTCCATCACCACCAACACCACCGCCACCACCATCACCACCGCCACCTCCACCACCACCATCACCCAGTCCTTTGTACTCCCAGTGGAGCTTAAGGCATAATAATAGTTCTTCCTGTATTGTGTGTCTCCATGTCACCAATGACTTGCCCTCTCTCTCTGTTCCCTTGAGGTGTCCAAGTCAAGGCGGTATAGGGGTGTCTTGTTCCTTTTCTTTTTTTTTTTCATTCTGTGTATATGGCCCAACCATTTCCATCTTTGTCTTTTGACCTCTTTAATGGTGTTCTCAGTGCCTGTTCATTTGGTTTATTTCCTCATTTGTCACATGTTCTTCCCAGTGTATTCTTAAAACTTTCTGAAGGCATCCTCCTTCAGACTCATTGGCCAGTTTTTTTCTTGACATTTTCAGGTGTACTGCTGCGTTGCCATGTTGTCCATAGCTGGGAGACTTCACCATGTGAATGCAGACCAGCTGGGCTGGTGGTTGTCAGAGAGACAGCTGCCTTCTGGTGGACTCAATGGTTTGTATGACATTCATACTTATAGATATGTTGTCGTTCGTTATTGTTGCTCTGAGACAAAATCACCTTAGGGGTTTTATTATGTTTTATTTTAACCCTTTGAGACAAAATCATCTTAGTGGTTTTATTATGTTTTAACTCTTTGAGACTAAATAACCACAGGGGTTTTATTACATTTTGTTTTAACTCTTTGAGACTAAATCACTTTAGGGGTTTTATTACGTTTTATTTTAACTCTTTGAGACTAAATCACCACAGGGGTTTTACTTTTATTTTAACTCTTTGAGACTAAATCACCACAGGGGTTTTACTTTTATTTTAACTCTTTGAGACTAAATCACCACAGGGGTTTTATTACTTTTATTTTAACTCTTTGAGACTAAATCACCATGGGGGTTTTATTATATTTTGTTTTAACTCTTTGAGACTAAATCATCACCAGAGATTATTGGTTAGTCTTTGAAGACTTACATCATTTCATTTGGTTAGTCTTTGAAGAGTTACATCATGCCACCATTATTTTATTGTACGGGGGCCATTTTTTTAGTTACTTAGGAACAACAGTAGCAGCAGATGACATGTTCAAAGCAGAAAAGATGCCAGGGATCATATACTAACAAGTGTGAGAATATTTTTATGTGGATTTCCATTTCTGGGCATGTGAGTTCCTGCTTGAAGAAGATAAGAGTGTAGTAATGTTAAATCCAGTAACTTCAGCCATTTTTTGTTGTCTGCAATGTGGTGTAAGTTTTCTGCTTTTCTAATATTACTTCAGATGAGTTTACATCCGTTGGTTTTGATATAAATTGCCAGCAGAAAATTCTTAATATTTCCTAGTATTTTTCCTGCATGTGTTTTCGTTGAACTGACCTTGCTATTTGTGAAGCTCTTAGTTTAGCTAGTGGCAGAAGTCTGTCACTGAGAACTGCATCTCTTTCCACTTTATTATGAAAAATCTTTTTAACCTCAGATTTATTTCTCTTTTTTGCAGGATCTCTTGTCTTCATAATTCATTCTTGAACATCCCACGTAGTCTGTGTCTTATTTCAAGAGTTACATTTTGGGTTTTTGATGAAGATTATGAGTTCCAAGGCCATCTGAATGATGAAGAGGTTAGTGCACTGGCCTTTCATGGCAGTTGGGTGGGTCTGATTCCAGTCAGAGGTGCGCCAGTCACCCGGCTGTAGAGATGGGTACCCAGCTTCTTCTAGAGTTGGGGAAGGAAAGGTGGCCAGGCGTGATGTTGACCACATCACCCTCTAGTGTGCGGACAGGTCAAGGAAAATATGAGCACTAACACCGTATCCCTATGTGCCGCTGTGACATGCCAGGGTTATGTTTATACGTTCCAAGGGCTGATGTCTTTCTAATTATATTGGCAGAGAAAGCATTCAGAAGTTTGTTTGTAAAATTCCATCACCACCAACACCACCGCCACCACCATCACCACCGCCACCTCCACCACCACCATCACCCAGTCCTTTGTACTCCCAGTGGAGCTTAAGGCATAATAATAGTTCTTCCTGTATTGTGTGTCTCCATGTCACCAATGACTTGCCCTCTCTCTCTGTTCCCTTGAGGTGTCCAAGTCAAGGCGGTATAGGGGTGTCTTGTTCCTTTTCTTTTTTTTTTCATTCTGTGTATATGGCCCAACCATTTCCATCTTTGTCTTTTGACCTCTTTAATGGTGTTCTCAGTGCCTGTTCATTTGGTTTATTTCCTCATTTGTCACATGTTCTTCCCAGTGTATTCTTAAAACTTTCTGAAGGCATCCTCCTTCAGACTCATTGGCCAGTTTTTTTCTTGACATTTTCAGGTGTACTGCTGCGTTGCCATGTTGTCCATAGCTGGGAGACTTCACCATGTGAATGCAGACCAGCTGGGCTGGTGGTTGTCAGAGAGACAGCTGCCTTCTGGTGGACTCAATGGTTTGTATGACATTCATACTTATAGATATGTTGTCGTTCGTTATTGTTGCTCTGAACACCATAAAGCCAGGTAATGTAGTCTTGTGACATAATGTATGTCTGTTTTGGTTGTAATTCTTCCCTAGGGTGTCTGCAGAAAGATGGTGATGATGATGATGATGGTGGTGATGGTGATGATGATAGTGATGATGATGATGGTGGTGGTGGTGGTGATGATGAGGATGGCAATGATGATGGTGATGATGACGATGGTGGTGGTGGTGATGATGATGATGATGGCAATGATGATGATGATGATGGTGGTGGTGATGATGATGATGGCAATGGTGATGGTGATGATGATGATGATGATGATGGTGGTGATGATGATGATGATGATGGTGGTGGTGATGATGATGATGATGATGATGGTGGTGATGGTGATGATGGTGATGCACTCTCACTGGACTGTAATACCTGACCTCTTAGTAAGTTCTACTCAGGCTGTTTTACACTCCTCATCATCATTGAGTGCTGGTAAACAGACAGGATCTTGACCAGTTCGTGGTTCATCAGCCTGACATATAGAGAGAGAGGGCATTTCATTTGTTCATGATGGCTGGAAAGTGGTTGTTGAAAACTTGGGTGTAAGTGTATTCTCATTAACACTGTCACACTCATGGTGATTTAAGTAATGAAATATTGTTGCTAAAGGACTGTTAACATAGCAGATGGATTGTTAACACAGCTGACAATAACAGCTGACAGACTATTAACTAGTTGACACACTGTTAATACAGCTGACAGACCATTAACATAGCTGACAGAATGTTAACACAATTGACAATAACAGCTGACAGACCATTAACATAGCTGACAGACTGTTAATATAGCTGACAATAATAGCTGACAGACTGTTAATATAGCTGACAATAATAGCTGACAGACCATTAACATAGCTGACAGACTGTTGACATAGCAGATGGACTGTTAACACAGTTGACAATAACAGCTGACAGACCATTAACATAGTTGACAGACTGTTAACATAGCAGATAGACTGTTAACATAGCTGACAGACCATTAACATAGTTGACAGACTGTTAACATAGCAGATAGACTGTTAAACACAGCTGACAATAACATATCTGACAGACCATTAACATAGCTGACAGACTTGGACCCTTCTCAGATATATATACAGAACTTGTTAAAGAGCACTTGGTTTATATCATGAGTCTTTAAAAATTTTTCAAGTAATAAAATCCACCTCATTCCATATAGCGGCTGTGGACAGACTTTGTATTATCTTAGTTGAAAGTATTTACAGTACAGGTTGTCCAAAAAATGTTTGTGTAGTTCCGACCTTTCATGACTTTAAATATATAGATGAAAGCAAACATCAAAACTATAACTTTTTACAAAAGAACGCTTGAAAGGAAAGTTACCGATGTTTTAAAATAATGTTCTTTTGAATAGATGCATCATCTCCATTTTCCCCATAACCTGGCTCTGCCCTTTCTGGATGTGGGTGTGTCATGGGCTGAACCACTTCATCATTCTTGAGTTCATTGAAGTGATGTTGGATGCCTCATTCCCACTGTGAAAAGTTGCTTTCTGTGACAAGTGACCTGTTAACTCTTTTATTCCAAAACAACACTGGCAGAGTTGGTGGATCTTGCACACCTTATGCTAATCAGTGCTCAGAGCCATATTAGGGCAAAGTCTTAAAGAAAATTAAAAGTAGCCCCCCCCCCCCCAAACTTATATTTTTAAAAATTATAGATTAACTTTTTTCCAGTTTTTTTTTTTCTACCAAAATTTTTTTTATCAAAATTTCTTCTGACAGAGCATGAAAGTTAATTCAGGACTGAAAGTGTTAATGTTGAAAAAGTGAATATCTTCTAGCTTTACTGAGGCTGAAATATGATCTTTTAGCTTTACTGAGGCTGAAACAAGATCTTCTAGCTTTACTGAGGCTGAAATAAGATCTTCTAGCTTTACAGGGGCTGAAATAAGATCTTTTAGCTTTACTGAGGCTGAAATAAGATCTAGCTTCACTGAGGCTGAAATAAGATCTTCTAGCTTTACCGAGGCTGAAATAAGATCATCTAGCTTTACTGAGGCTGAAATAAGATCATCTAGCTTTACTGAGGCTGAAATAAGATCTAGCTTTACTGAGGCTGAAATAAGATCTTCTAGCTTTACTGAGGCTCAAATAAGATCTTCTAGCTTTACTGAGGCAGAGATAAGATCTTCTAGCTTTACTGGGGCAGAAATAAGATCTGGCTTTCTTCTTATATCTTATATCCTTCCTGTGCTGTTAAACGTCACATAGGGCTCGCAAAGTAGTTCGCCAATTTTTCCTGTCTTCGGCGAGTCTTTCAACCTCATCAAAGGATTTTATGCCTTTTAATTTGGCCTTTCTTAATAATGTTCTCTTCAGAGTTTCACGCAATCTGCCTCTTTTTCTTTGGCCTGTTGTGTTCCATTTTATAGCTTGTTTGGGATTCTCTGACTGTTTCTTCTCATCACATGACCAAAATATGTCCATCTCCTTTTCCTGATCACCCATGAGACTGGTTGTTGTTCAGTCTTATCTCTGCGTCGTTCTTGAGTTCGTTTCACTTGATGCAGAGTATTTTCCTTAGGCATCTGCTTTCAAAAGAGTCTAATTTCTTTAATTGATTTCCAGCTTTCACATGCATAAATGAGGGTGGATATTATATTTGAACTGAATAGTCTTAACTTGCTTTTTGTGCTAATAACTTTTGAATGCCATATGTTCTCAAGATTCTTGAAGATTGATGCTGCTTTTGCAATTCTAATTCTAACTTCCTTTCTGGTGTCACCATCCTGGTCTATGTAGCTGCCAAGGTATGCAAATTGATTGACTTCTTCAATATCTGTCCCTTCTATGTGAATTTTTCCATTTTGATTAGTGGAAAGTTTCATTATTTTTGTTTTGTCCTTGTTAATTTCAAGTCCTATTTTGCTAGCCAGTGAAGACAGGCTTCTGGCTTTACCGAGACTGAAATAAGATCTTCTAGCTTTACTGAGGCTGAAATAAGATCTTTTAGCTTTACTGAGACTGAAATAAAATCTTCTAGCTTTACTGAGGCTGAAATAAGATCTTTTAGCTTTACTGAGGCTGAAATAAGATCTAGCTTCACTGAGGCTGGAATAAGATCTTCTAGCTTTACTGAGACTGAAATAAGATCTTCTAGCTTTACCGAGACTGAAATAAGATCTTCTAGTTTCACAGAGACTGGAATAAGATCTTCTAGCTTTACTGAGACTGAAATAAGATCTTCTAGCTTTACTGAGACTGAAATAAGATCTTATCTGGCACTGTAGTGTTTCTGTTGATCTTATTATTACAGTAATGTGAACCACTTCAGTTAATCAGAGTATCACGGATAATGTGGTAAATGGTAATTGAGTCCTGTATTTATGTAGACCATTCATGGTTGTAAGAGCACCCACTGGATTGCAGTGTGTTGAAGGATCTTTGAAAGAACTTGTTACCACCAGCATGCCTCTATCACAGACAGACTGCTCGGAGATATAAACTTTCTGGAAAAGGCTTGTACATTCCGCTATCTGTCGTATGGTAAGAACAGCAAAATCTTCATAAAAGCAGTTATTGAAGAATTCAATTCAGAAGTCAAATTAAGTTAGAGTTGACGCTTTTGAGCCATACAAGAATGTTTGTTTTTTTTTGTTTTTGCTAAAAACTTCAAAAATGTCTGAAGTTTCATTACAGGAGCTCTTTGGCAGATTGCTGAAGAGAAATTTTAGATTTAATGATTTATCCATCACATTTTGACTTCCCACATTCAGGGCGACCTGAGAAACTTCCGGATGTATGCTACTCCTGGTGGGTCCTAGCCTCCCTCAAAATCATTGGTCGTTTACACTGGATTGACAAGGTGGGTTGGTACCTTTTTATTTTCAGAAATGAGAGTCATTGGCCATGGTTCATTACTGCTCAGCTTGTCCTGGCGATATAACATCAGTGATGATATTGTTTATGTGCTTCTTATGTTCCATTTATTTGCAATAGAGGGATAAATATTTTATCATTCTTTGGGTGCAGAAATAATTTATCATTCATTGGGTGAGGTATTTCTTGAAGCTGTTTGTATTGGGTGAGGTATTTCTTGAAGCTGTTTGTATAGAACAAGGAACTAAGAACTTGATTTGTTTCTATTCTTGGCCGCTGTCTCCAGGAAAAGCTTGTACAGTTTATCCTGGCATGTCAAGATGAGGAGACAGGAGGCTTTTCAGACAGACCTGGAGATGTGGTACGTCTTTCATGCTTTCACTTACTTCCACATTTGTAATGTGAGAACATTGAGAACAAGGCATGTAACATCTTTTTTAAAGCCACGGAAAACTCGGGTCAGACGTAGCATAGAAGTGTTCTGTGAGTGTCAGCATTCTAGGATCAGACGTAGCATAGAAGTGTTCTGTGAGTGTCAGCATTCTAGGATCAGACGTAGCATAGAAGTGTTCTGTGAGTGTCAGTATTCTAGGATCAGACATAGCATAGAAGTGTTCTGTGAGTGTCAGTATTCTAGGATTAGACGTAGCATAGAAGTGTTCTGTGAGTGTCAGTATTCTAGGATCAGACATAGCATAGAAGTGTTCTGTGAGTGTCAGTATTCTAGGATCAGACGTAGCATAGAAGTGTTCTGTGAGTGTCAGTATTCTAGGATCAGACGTAGCATAGAAGTGTTCTGTGAGTGTCAGCATTCTAGGATCAGACATAGCATAGAAGTGTTTTGTGAATGTCAGTATTCTAGGGTTAGACGTAGCATAGAAGTGTTCTGTGAGTGTCAGCATTCTAGGATCAGACATAGCATAGAAGTGTTCTGTGAGTGTCAGTATTCTAGGATCAGACATAGCATAGAAGTGTTCTGTGAGTGTCAGTATTCTAGGATCAGACATAGCGTAGAAGTGTTCTTGACCCTAAGTATAATGTGGTGATTCAACATTGTAAACAAAAATTAAAGGAGAAAATTAGAATGAACCAGTGAAAGAAAATCAACAATCAAGAAACTTTCCAGTGATAAGAGAATAAACAGACAGTGTAAAGTTGACACTATAACAAAGCACAGCCCAGATTTATCAAAATAGTTTTGATATGCCATGACAAGATGGAAAATGAAGAACTTCTGTCAGTCACTGGAAAACTCAAGGGAAAACAAAAGAGGGAGTATGCAAGATAAATATCAGAATAGACTAACCAAGATTCATCAGACTGGATGAGAAAAGCCAAAGACCTGATAGAACTGAGAAGCAATAATCACATCCATCTCTTGGCACCAGCTCTTAAGAGTTAAGTAAAAGAGGAATGAATGAATGAATAATCTTTATTTTTAAAGGGTAAAGAATTGGGCGCGCATGCCCGTCTTACATTCTGCCCTTGAGAAGATCAAACCTCAAGCCAAAAAAAAAAAAAAAAATTAACAAAGAAATCTTAGCGTGCAGGAATGAATTGAGTGAAGTTTTTTTTTTTTGACAGTTTCAGATCAAATTCTTTCATTACTCCATGTTTAGCAGATGTTTTTTTTTTTCCTCTATTGTAAAGGTTAAGCCTGACCCATTTTCTTCTCATAGGATGTAGTGAGAGTGGTGAGATATATTTACTTTATCATGAAGTGGCTATGCAGCCAGAACTCTCCACTGTAGGTGGAGCTTGAGAAGAAGCCAGGCTCCTGCAGCAAAGTTGGAGTTGAGGAAAGCCCATCAGTGTCTACCAGGCCCTGGGGCTTTGAAAAGCTTTGGAGACAACAAATATAGCACTTGTTTAGTCTCACTGAGCACCTTGGCTGGCTGGTCCTTGAACTGTAGACTCTGATCATCAAGTAACCTGTAATCAGAGACTGGCACCCCCCACACTCCAGACATATGTGCTCCACCTTCTGTTCCAGCACCCACCGAAGTGTGCGCCTGCTGATGGAGCCTGTCACGCACAGGTTGTGGGTAACCCACACTAAGCCACCTTGTTCAGAAAAAATGTCCACTCCCCCGCCCCCCTCCTTCCCCCAACTTGATCATCCTCCTGAAGTTATTGTTGTTGTTCATTGTCCTCCATAAACAGCCTGTCCAAGATGGCTCTTGCAGTCTCCTCCTTGTCAATTCTTAGGATTCCCTGAATTGATGCAGTGCCTGCCAGCTTGTCTGGTTTCTCATTGTCTTTGACTCCCACATGACCTGGGCAGTATGTCCGCGTCAGACTAGATAACCAGGGGCCCAGCAGAAGCTGGACCCACTCCCAGTGGAAGAAATGTCTCTCGTTTCTCCGTAACAAGCTTTGGGGGTCTGTCACAATGACGCCGTGCTAGTCGCCCTGCTCCACCACCCAGGAGATTGCTTCTGATGCTGGCTGAACCTCCATCCCCACGCTGAAAGTGCTGGTTGCGCAGGCTTCTGATTTACTCATGACCGGCCTGCCGTTGCGGTGGGCAGCGTATCCCTATCCACCTTTTAGGCCTTGTGTCACTGACCTGCCTGTGAAAATCACAGGGTCTTGTGGTTTGGGGTGATGCTGATCTCTTCTGTACCTTAGCTTCTATTTTACCCCGAGCCCAGTCTTGGCATTCCTGACCAGACTGGATCACAACCTTCATTAGATTCCGCATATTTTGCACTTTAGCCCATTCCTGTTCTAGGGAGATCTCTCTGGGTCACAGACTGCCAAGCATCTCTCGATCATCAAGGCTGGGCAGCAGAGCTAACCCCCCCGGCACTCGTAGCGTTGAACCAAATCATAGCATGTGACTGTACGCAAGATGAGAGAGAGAGAGGTTGTGAAGAAGAAGGGCTGGCTAAAAAGAGAGATGTCCAGACTAAGGAATTTTAAGCTTGTCTTTCACTAATTTAATTCAAACCATCATCATCTTCTTCATCTCTTTAGGTTGACCCATTTCATACAGTCTTTGGACTTGCTGGGCTGTCCCTGCTGGGGGACACAACAATCAAGCCAGTGAACCCAGTTTTCTGTATGCCAGAGGATTTGATCAGGAAGATGGGAATACAGCTGCAGTATTTGTAACAGTTCTAGATCTACCAAACAATCCTAGAGGACTACAGTGCCTGTGTGATACATGGTCTGAGGTGATATGTCCTAGCAAAGACCATTTTGTTGAAGAAATCAAATGCCCTGGCAAATAAATTAGATCAAAGATAAAATTTCCTAGCAAAGACCAGTTTATAGAATAAATCACAGATCAAATGTCCAAGCATAGACAAATTTATAGAATAAATCAGAGATAAAATGTTCCAGCAAAGACACAGTTTATAGAATATGATCTATAGATTAAATGTCCAAGCATAGACCAATTTATAGAATAAATCAGAGATGAAATGTTCCAGCAAAGACACAGTTTATAGAATAAAACATGTTTATACGGGCGTTTTTAAAGTCTCACTACACTTTCTATGTAAAAATGAAGAAAATGACGTCATAAAAAATGTGCTGCACAGTCAGACATGAATAAAAATGCAATGAATGGTTGCCATCTGCTGGAGTAATTTTTTTCACTCAAAACAGAATGACGTTATTAACGGAAGAAAGAATATTTTTTGGATTGAACAAGTGTTTCGAAATGGCAGTCGATACACATGGATGGTTGTTCAAAGATTTATAGCAAAATTTCCTGATAAACAACTGCCTCATTGCACTACTGTTAGAAATTTGTTGAATAAGTTTCGTGATACAGGAACTGTGGAAGATGCTCCGTGATCTGGTAGGCCTGCTGTGTCTGAAGAAAAATGTCTAGACGTCCAAGACAGAATCCTGAAAAGTCCATGCAAGTCCTTAAGGAAAACGTTGCAGAAAGTGAGCATATCACTGAGCACAGTGCACAAAATTCTTAAACATCGGTTACATTTTCATCCATACAAGATTCCTTTTGTGTCTGAACTAAAAGAGTGTGACAGTCAATCCAGAGTCAGCTACTCCACGTGGTTTCAAGCATTTTTATCTGAAGAAGACGAGTCAATTCTCAATTTTGGAGCAGTTCTAGATCTACCAAACAATCCTAGAGGACTACAGTGCCTGTGTGATACATGGTCTGAGGTGATATGTCCTAGCAAAGACCATTTTGTTGAAGAAATCAAATGCCCTGGCAAATAAATTAGATCAAAGATAAAATTTCCTAGCAAAGACCAGTTTATAGAATAAATCACAGATCAAATGTCCAAGCATAGACAAATTTATAGAATAAATCAGAGATAAAATGTTCCAGCAAAGACACAGTTTATAGAATATGATCTATAGATTAAATGTCCAAGCATAGACCAATTTATAGAATAAATCAGAGATGAAATGTTCCAGCAAAGACACAGTTTATAGAATAAAACATGTTTATACGGGCGTTTTTAAAGTCTCACTACACTTTCTATGTAAAAATGAAGAAAATGACGTCATAAAAAATGTGCTGCACAGTCAGACATGAATAAAAATGCAATGAATGGTTGCCATCTGCTGGAGTAATTTTTTTCACTCAAAACAGAATGACGTTATTAACGGAAGAAAGAATATTTTTTGGATTGAACAAGTGTTTCGAAATGGCAGTCGATACACATGGATGGTTGTTCAAAGATTTATAGCAAAATTTCCTGATAAACAACTGCCTCATTGCACTACTGTTAGAAATTTGTTGAATAAGTTTCGTGATACAGGAACTGTGGAAGATGCTCCGTGATCTGGTAGGCCTGCTGTGTCTGAAGAAAAATGTCTAGACGTCCAAGACAGAATCCTGAAAAGTCCATGCAAGTCCTTAAGGAAAACGTTGCAGAAAGTGAGCATATCACTGAGCACAGTGCACAAAATTCTTAAACATCGGTTACATTTTCATCCATACAAGATTCCTTTTGTGTCTGAACTAAAAGAGTGTGACAGTCAATCCAGAGTCAGCTACTCCACGTGGTTTCAAGCATTTTTATCTGAAGAAGACGAGTCAATTCTCAATTTTGGAGCAGTGTTAATCCCAGTGCATTTCATGAAGCGCCGCTACATGATGTGAGAATTGGGATATGGCGTGCCATCAGTAGAAAACGTTTAATTGGACCAATTTTCTTCAACTAAATGCTGATCAGTACCGTACTGACATTCTGGAAACCTTTTTTAGAACAGCTGATTGAACGTGAATTTGAAGAAGTGTGGTTCCAGCAAGATAGTGCAACTGAACACACAGCTAGAGCAACACACAGCTAGAGCAACACATATTTTTTTGTTAAAGAAATTTTCGCAAATCGCATAATATCTTGTGGAATTTGGCCTGCACGTTCTCCAGATCTAAATCCATTAGATTATTATCTATGGGGTTTCTTGAAAGGAAATGTTTAAAAACATAATGTACAAACAATTGAGGACCTGAAAGAAGCAATCAGAATTACCATTCAAGAAATAACAACAGACACATTGCACAAGGTATTTGACAATATGAAGAGATGTGTACAGTCATGTCTTGAAGCCCGTGGTGGACATTTCCAACACCTGTTATAATGAATATTTCAGTGGTACCTCCAGCTAACCCAAAACAGCGTTATATCATCGCGGTCACTATTGTAACTAATTAAATGACTTTTTTAAGCACATTTTGTGATGACGTCATTTACTTCATTTTTACATTTTTTTTTTCATAGAAAGTGTAGTGGGACTTTAAAAACAGCCTGTAGAATAAATCAGAGATCAAATATCCTAGCATAGACCAGTTTATAGAATAAAGCAAAGACCAGTTTATAGAATAAATCAGAGATGAAATAAACTAGAAAAAAAAACATTTTACAGGATAAATTAAATCTGGTACCAGCTACTTGAGAAAAGGCCAGACCAGAAAATAAATTATAAGGGGGAAGGGAGCAAGAAAGACCAAAGCAAACATACTAGATGAATTAAAAAAAACTAACAAGCAGTCACAGGAGAGGTCACAGCTCACAGGCTGCAGGAGCTGAGGCCAGAGCTCACAGGCTGCAGGAGCTGAGATCAGAGCTCACAGGCTGCAGGAGCTGAGATCAGAGCTCACAGACTGCAGGAGCTGAGGTCACAGCTCACAGGCTGCAGGAGCTGAGGTCAGAGCTCACAGGCTGCAGGAGCTGAGATCAGAGCTCACAGGCTGCAGGAGCTGAGGTCAGAGCTCACAGGCTGCAGGAGCTGAGGTCACAGCTCACAGGCTGCAGGAGCTGAGGTCACAGCTCACAGGCTGCAGGAGCTGAGATCAGAGCTCACAGGCTGCAGGAGCTGAGATCAGAGCTCACAGGCTGCAGGAGCTGAGGTCACAGCTCACAGGCTGCAGGAGCTGAGGTCACAGCTCACAGGCTGCAGGAGCTGAGGTCACAGCTCACAGGCTGCAGGAGCTGAGATCAGAGCTCACAGGCTGCAGGAGCTGAGGTCACAGCTCACAGGCTGCAGTAGCTGAGATCAGATCTCACAGGCTGCAAGAGCTGAGGTCACAGCTTACAGGCTGCAAGAGCTGAGGTCACAACTCACAGGCTGCAGGAGCTGAGATCAGAGCTTACAGGCTGCAGGAGCTGAGATCAGAGCTTACAGGCTGCAGGAGCTGAGATCAGAGCTCACAGGCTGCAGGAGCTGAGATCAGAGCTCACAGGCTGCAAGAGCTGAGATCAGAGCTCACAGGCTGCAGGAGCTGAGGTCACAGCTCACAGGCTGCAGGAGCTGAGGTCACAGCTCACAGGCTGCAGGAGGTGAGGTCACAGCTCACAGGCTGCAAGAGCTGAGGTCACAGCTCACAGGCTGCAGGAGCTGAGATAGAGCTCACAGGCTGCAGGAGCTGAGGTCACAACTCACAGGCTGCAGGAACTGAGGTCACAGCTCACAGGCTGCAGGAGATGAGGTCACATGTATAAAAAGCTGAAGGTAGGCACATCTGTAGCCCTAGAAAAATGATGGCTCAGATTCTGCTGCAAGATTTCCCAGCATATAAGGAGTAAAGAAAGTACATGTGGCTCTCACCAGCACCAGTTCAGAACAAAGCTGTGTGGCAACATCAGAAACCTGAGATGGATCCAGCCCAGGTCCTGTTATGTAGGCCTACACATTCTGGACAGCCCAGGTCCTGTTATGTAGGCTTACACATTCTGGACAGCCCCGGAGTGTATGTTCTGGAGTTTGTTCTCTACTCTTATATAAGTATCTGTTTGTCTGGGATATTTAGAGTTGACAGAAGTGACATGTAAGTCTGTAGTGGCTGATACTGTACTCTTATATAAGTTTTTGTTTGTCTGGGATATTTAGAGTTGACAGAAATGACATGGAAGTCTGTAGTGGCTGATACTGTACTCTTATATAAGTTTTTGTTTGTCTGGGATATTTAGAGTTGACAGAAATGACATGGAAGTCTGTAGTGGCTGATACTGTACTCTTATATAAGTTTTTGTTTGTCTGGGATATTTAGAGTTGACAGAAGTGATATGTAAGTCTGTAGTGGCTGATACTGTACTCTTATATAAGTTTTTGTTTGTCTGGGATATTTAGAGTTGACAGAAGTGATATGTAAGTCTGTAGTGGCCGGTTGTTGACTGAAATCAGATAGACCCTGTCAAACAGGACAGCACATCAGCTGTGTATTCCATTTAACTCTGCCATTGCCACTGCTTCCATCTGCTTGTCAGAATTCTTGCCATTTCTTCCATCCATTTGTCAGAACTCTTGCCATTGCTTCTAATTTGTTAGGTTTCTTACTGCTTCTGTTGAAATATGTTTACTGTGCAAAGACTGAAGTGCCTGTAGATTTAGGTACCATGCGTGCAGTAAGATGACCATTCAGCAATAACTACAGTCAATGTGGTCTTTCATTCCAAGCTTAAAACACAAAAATACCACCATCTTTCATCAACTTTATAATTCAGATAAGAAAACTGTGTAGCTTATCAGAATCTATCCAAAACAAGTGAATAAAGACAAAAGAGGTATTTGATATATATGTATATATATATATATATCTCAACAGTTTAGTTTTAGATAACTAGATCTACGGACAGCTGGGGGCAGAGGCACAGAAATATTCGAGAACTGCTGTTTTGAAGAACTAAGCCAGGAATTTTAGAATGAATTCACTGATATTATTCATCACCACTGGCTTATTACAGCTGTCTGTCCACACTTCTTCCATTGTGTGGCTTTGAAAGATGAAGGGGCGTACATTTAACATTCCACTGAGAGAAGTATCAGATTGATCATGTTCATTTTGCTAGTGACTGCATATTTGAAGGCTGACTTCTGGGCTGTGCTATCAGGGAAAAATAATACAAATGTTTGTTCCTTTGTTAGAGAGAAAGTGAGTATGAGATTTTAGTTTTCAATTTTTCTGACCTTTATGGAGTTATCTGTTGATTGCGTGAACAGTTTTTAGCTGATTTATTTTTTTTGTTAAACTCTGTCAACAACTGTCAAGAATACAAAGACACGGATGGGAAGATAAACAGATATATACACACACCCAGTAAAAGAATGTCAGAAAATTGACACTACCTTCCCCCCTTCCCAGAAAAAAAAGAATGCAACTAATTTGGTAGAAATGAATGTTGTTTACGTACTGAAACATGTATTACTAGCTTTACATGTGAATAAAAAGCTCAGTATTCAGAACAGTTTTAATGCAGCCATAAAAATTTATAACTGATTTTCTGTTGGTGACTTATTTATTGTCCAGAAATAACGTTGACATGAATGTGTCCGGAATCCCATCCTTTCCTCTTGTCAACGGTTGTCAGACTTAACAACCCCACACCCCCTCTTCTTGTTGCCATAATTAATGGATGACCCCCTATCAAATGAACCAGTGAAACATTTTTTTTGGTTAAATTTGGCATTAATGGGCTTTTAACTGTAATCTGGGTTTTAGGTCTTGGAGAGGCCATTACTTCAAATTTGGTAGATAAGTTCTAGATCTTTCTATGTCTGAACTCCTGTCCCAGGGTAAAGCACGTAGGTCCTTTGTTTTCCCTCCATACCTTCTGCTCCAGATCAAGGACCTATGGCTCTGTCTGATCTTGTAGGTTACTATTGCGATCATTCTAACAGTGTGCGTTTCTGTAACCTGTACAATGACAGGTGTCAATCATGGAGTCATTTTGTGTAAGCTGTCACTCAAAATCTGATCTGGTATCATTTTATGAGAGTTGATAAGGGAACAAGGGAGAGAATTACTGGGTAAGGAATAATGTGATATACAGTGGCTGTAAAAGATGTGTTTCACATTTTTTTTTTCTCACATTATGTTAGTGAAGGAGGTTGAAGAGTTTTATTTGAGTGTCAACAGTACAGTACATTTTTTAAAAATATGAGTGTATATGTGTTTATGTTTGTGCTTGTAAAAAGTGGACCAGTAAAAATGTTGAAATAAATCCATTTTGATGTGAGAGAACTCTGGTTTTTTTGTGAGATTTGTTGTTCTGTTTGTTGATTAGTTGTTGTGAGTTTCACCAGTTATCTGTATAGTTTGTGCCAGATAGATAGAAAAATAGTGTATATGTCATGCATGATATCTAGCTATCTCCCTCCCTCTCTGCCTTGCTTGCTCACTCTCATTCTCTCTCACGCTCTCAGTCTCTGTCCGTCCCTCTCTGCCTCTCTCTCAGTCTCTCTACCTGTCTCTATCTCTCTCTCATTCGCTCTCTGCCTCTCTCTCAACCTGTCTCACACTCTTGCAGTCTGTCTCTCTCTCATTCTCTCTACCTGTCTCTCTCTCACTCGCTCTCTGCCTCTCTCTCAACCTGTCTCACTCTCTTGCTGTCTGTCTCTCTCTCATTCTCTCTACCTGTCTCTCTCTCACTCGCTCTCTGCCTCTCTCTCAACCTGTCTCACTCTCTCACTGTCTGTCTCTCTCTCATTCTCTCTACCTGTCTCTCTCTCACTCGCTCTCTGCCTCTCTCTCAACCTGTCTCACTCTCTCGCTGTCTGTCTCTCTCTCATTCTCTCTACCTGTCTCTCTCTCACTCGCTCTCTGCCTCTCTCTCAACCTGTCTCACTCTCTCGCTGTCTGTCTCTCTCTCATTCTCTCTACCTGTCTCTCTCTCACTCGCTCTCTGCCTCTCTCTCAACCCGTCTCACTCTATTGCTCTCTGCCTCTCTCTCAGTTTCTCTACTTGTCTCACTCTCTCTCTCAGTCTCTCTACCTGTCTCAGTCTCTCACTCGCTCTCTGCTCTCTCTCATTCTCTCTACCTGTCTCTCTCTCACTCGCTCTCTGCCTCTCTCTCAACCCGTCTCACTCTCTTGCTCTCTGCCTCTCTCTCAGTTTCTCTACTTGTCTCACTCTCTCTCTCAGTCTCTCTACCTGTCTCAGTCTCTCACTCGCTCTCTGCCTCTCTCTCATTCTCTCTACCTGTCTCTCTCTCACTCGCTCTCTGCCTCTCTCTCAGTCTCTCTACCTGTCTCACTCTCACTCGCTCTCTGCCTCTCTCTGTCTCTCTATCTGTCTCAGTCTCTCACTCGCTCTCTGCCTCTCTCTGTCTCTCTACCTGTCTCACTCTCACTCGCTCTCTGCCTCTATCAGTCTCTCTACCTGTCTCACTCTTACTCGCTCTCTGCCTCTCTCTCAGTCTCTCTACCTGTCTCACTCTCACTCGCTCTCTGCCTCTCTGTCTCTCTACCTGTCTCAGTCTCACTCGCTCTCTGCCTCTCTCTCAGTCTCTCTACCTGTCTCTCTCTCACTCGCTCTCTGCCTCTCTGTCTCTCTACCTGTCTCAGTCTCACTCGCTCTCTGCCTCTCTCTCAGTCTCTCTACCTGTCTCACTCTCACTCGCTCTCTGCCTCTCTCTCAATTAAATTTATCCCAAAGTGCAGCCAACGCTTGAACAACATATGTCTTCCAAAACCTAGATTTGATTTTTACAAGAAAAGCTTTAGTTATTCTGCTGCTCATCTTTGGAATACCCTCCCATCCTGTATAAAAAATATAAATTACACTCCTTCCTACAACTACAAACTTTCCCAATATCTATTTGATGTCGACTACATGCCTCCATGAATCATAAAACTTAAAAGTTATCTTAAGCTGCTCTTACAGACACCGAATACAGTTAATTGTTTATTCTGAATAGTCCCGAAATTTTTGCTTAGTAGATAGTCATTTATAATGTATGTAGTTACTTCTGTACTGAGTGAATGTTTAAGAGCGAAACGTAAATGTTATATTTTATTTTATGTCTCTCAGCTTCAATGTTAGTTATGTTTGTTATATGAACAGCATATTTGTAGAATGTCTGGAATAGAGTGAAAGATGTATGATAAAGGGCAGAATGTCAGACTTGCCTGCGTGCCCAATTCTTAGCCCTTTTGAAGTAAAAATCAATCAATCAATCTGTCTGTTTCTGCCTGCCTCACTTTCTGTCTCTCTGCTTGCCTCATTTTCTCATTCGCTCTCTGCCGCGCTCTCTCTTTCAATCCATCTGCTTCTCTCAGCCAGTGTTTGCCTCATTCTCTCTCTCAAAATCTCTGCCTTCCCCCCCCCCCCCCCTTTCAATCTCTCTGTCTCTAACCCGTCAAACAAAATGGGGAGAAGAAATGGAAATGAAATTATTTTTAACATATTGTCAAGCTTTACCGAGCCACAGTTTCGTGTCATGAAATTTTTGTCAATAAATATTCTCATCTAATTTAAAAAAAAAAAAAAATGAAATATTTGCTTGTGCGTTATTTCCACGCAAGACTGGGGGGGGGGGGGGGGGGGTCGGCGGCTGTTAAGGGGGCCTGGTGACCCCGTTTTTTTTCCCCATTTTTCTTATAAGTGACCCCAGGGTCCGACCTGCCTGTCCACGGCCCTGACAATTTCTGGGGTACACATTAGCGTGTCTACTTCACAGAGCAGCAAGCGACAGCGGAAGTATGCACGGACAAAGTGGTCAGAAACTCGCTAACTCAAGTTTGCTAACCAAGGGAACTAACTGCAGTTTAGCACATTTGTCGGTACAAAATGTTAAGACTATATAAATCAAAGTATGAATAACTTTTCATTAATTAACGTTAACCAATAAAGCTATTCCTAGTTAACAAATCTTTAACTTTTTGTTAAAACAACTTTACTGTAGTGGCTTGTGTGTGTATGTGAGCTCGTGTGTATATACGTGTGTATTTACATTCAAAACCTATTCATTTGTCAGTATGGTGATTTTGCGGTTGTTTTCGACCACAGCAAGGTTCACGAAAGTTATGGGACTGTGTTTAGGAAACTGTTGATAGATTAGTCACATCTGCCTATTAAAGAGATGTGACAAGTGGCTGGAAAAGAACATATGAATGGTATTCCTATTAAGCCATCCCTTTAACTAGAAAACAGTAACATTTCTCATTTTCATGAAATCATAGAGCTAAACAAAACTATAATTTAATGTCACTGCACTGAGAGTTATTATAAAACCCAGAGTTTTAATCTCGTTAACATAATTCTACTACTGCGCACGCACGCACGCACAGACACACAAGTACTCACGTTTTACTCACAGACTGCACAGAATGGATAAGATTTTAACGAACTGGAAACAAGTAGGCTTGGCGAGCCTTGAAAATACTGGATGTGACCTAGTTCTGTTGCTAGGAGATGCTTCATCACACAGGGAACATGCCCATAAATGCTTTGTATTCACCATCAGGACGTCCTTTAGTGTTTTGACTGATATAATACCAGTACTGTGTTGGCTGTAAATGGCTTATGTTCTAGCGCACAACAGGGATTTGCTTCTACTTTCTTTGAGGACCTGTAACTCACTGAAGCGGGGGTGGTACGTACTTCTGGTGAAGGTTCTTTGCCCTGAGACTTCCATTTGCTCCCTGAAAGATAGGTATTGATCGTCATTGCCGTAAATGATAACAAATTTCTCCACCTCCTCTAGTCATGATTGGATCTTCTCAGGATTACCATCAAAGGAGGAAATAACTCTTTTGCATTCTGGTTACACCCTGGGGTATATATCTTTTTAAATAAATCCTTCAATTCTTGTAAAATATTTACATCCATGTTTGGATCAACTGTCTCTGTGGATTGATGTACTACCGAAGCAGCAGTTTTAGTATCCATTTTGACACAACATGCTTTTGTAATAATCCACAAAAATGAATTGATCACCTAATAATCCAGTTGAATCATTTGATTTTGCTATACACTAATGCACTGACTGATTGCAGACGACACACTGAGTTCTTGATGTGTTCTATCACCGTTTACTCAGGAGAAATACGCTATCAACTCGACCACCTCGCATGCCTTGCTATGAACGATACAAAACAACGACAACATGAAATGTAAATTCTAAAATCAGTTACAGAGAATTTAACAATCTTATATGGATTTATAAGGATAAAAAATAAGCGGAAACGGAGAGAGAAGATAATATATACAATTTAACGCAAAGGGAAAAAAAAACTGTTGAAAGTTGCTCTTAAGCACGGCACAAGATGATGATACACGCAGCTGTATTCCAGTTGCTGCATCTCACAGAACATGCCGAGCAATGCTTGGTACACGGTGCTCACATTGTATTGAACGCCTTGTTAGCGACTGTGTGCATATTATCACGGAACGTTTCCGTTAGATGCGGACTTGTACAGACTCGCATGTTGATTCTTAAATCTCACCTTAAGACGAAGTAGTCCGTGATCTTTTTTGTTCTTACATGTACATGATTGGCGTCTTTTTGTTATCAATTACAGTTTGTTTTCTGTGTCTGAGATCAAGGATATGAAAGAAGGATTTCTAGATAAAACGTATTGAACTGGGCCAACGTATCCTGGGTTAACATGGACAAAAATTGATTTATTGGTCCGGTTCTTGTACAGAGGCAAGCAGTTTGCTACATGCTGGTGTGATTGCTGTTATTTATGTTTTCGTTCTTCATCTGTTGAGTTATCGTTCTTCATCTATAGAGTTACCTTTCATCACGTTTAGTTAACGTTCTTCGTCTGTAAAATTATGGTTCTTCGTTTGTAGAGTTATCGTTCATCACGTACAGAGTTATTGTTCCCTACGTTTTCGTTCTTCGTCTGTAAAATTATGGTTCTTCGTTTGTAGAGTTATCGTTCATCACGTACAGAGTTATTGTTCCCTATGTTTTCGTCCTTCATCTGTGTAGCTATCGCTTCTTCATTTGTAGAATTATCGTTCTCCATTTGTAGAGTTATCGTTCTTCATCTGTACAGTTATCGTTTATGGGCGACAGACGGTCATGAAAAAATGGACTCGGGCAGAGCGTGTATTCTGAAACTAGGAATCACCATGGCAGTTCTTGGGGGATCTTTCTTGTTCTACCTCAAGTTCCGGCGGTACTTGTTCAGAACATATGTCAAGGTGAGTGCTGTTTTATCTTCTCATCTTTTCATTACGTTGAAAAAAAAGAGGGGATGGGGTGGTGGTCTTCGGAGCTGCAATCATTTCGATGTAAGCAACATAAGAGAGACGGTGAAGCGCAGTCAGTAGCGAACTATATTCTCAGGATGAAAATGGCGAATTACGAGACAGTCTGACAGTCAGTGGTTGGTATGATAGTTGTTTATTGCCTGACAGTCAGTGGTTGGTATGATAATTGTTTACTGTCTGACAGTCATTCGGTGGTATGATAGTTGTTTACTGTTTGACAGTCTGTGATTGGTATGATAGTTGTTTACTGTTTGACAGTCTATGGTTGGTATGATAGTTGTTTACAGTCTGACAGTCAGTGGTTTGTATGATAGTTGTTTACTGTCTGACAGTCTATGGTTAGTATGATTGTTGTTTACTGTCTGACAGTCAGTGTTTGGTATGATAGTTGTTTACTGTCTGACAGTCTATGGTTAGTATGATTGTTGTTTACTGTCTGACAGTCTATGGTTGGTATGATAGTTGTTTACTGTCTGACAGTCATTGGGTGATATGATAGTTGTTTACTGTCTGACAATCAGTGATTGGTATGATAGTTGTTTACTGTCTGACAGTCAGTGGTTGGTATGATAGTTTTTTACCGTTTGATAGGCTGTGTTTGGTATGATAGTTGTTTATTGTCTGACAGTCAGTGGTTGGTATGATAGTTGTTTACTGTCTGACAGTCATTCGGTGATATGATAGTTGTTTACTGTCTGACAGTCATTCGGTGGTATGATAGTTGTTTACTGTCTGACAGTCAGTGGTTGGTATGATAGTTTTTTACCGTTTGATAGGCTGTGTTTGGTATGATAGTTGTTTATTGTCTGACAGTCAGTGGTTGGTATGATAGTTGTTTACCGTTTGACAGTCAGTGGTTGGTATGATAGTTGTTTACCGTTTGACAGTCTGTGGTTGGTATGATAGTTGTTTACTGTCTGACAGTCAGTGGTTGATATGATAGTTT
Source organism: Achatina immaculata (assembly GCA_009760885.1). Lineage (NCBI taxonomy): Eukaryota > Metazoa > Mollusca > Gastropoda > Stylommatophora > Achatinidae > Lissachatina > Lissachatina immaculata. The sequence continues at coordinate 731,505 of CM019701.1, read as the reverse complement.
TTTACCGTTTGACAGTCTGTGGTTGGTATGATAGTTGTTTACTGTCTGACAGTCAGTGATTGGTATGATAGTTGTTTACCGTTTGACAGTCTGTGGTTGGTATGATAGTTGTTTACTGTCTGACAGTCAGTGGTTGGTATGATAGTTGTTTACCGTTTGACAGTCAGTGGTTGATATGATAGTTGTTTACCGTTTGACAGTCTGTGGTTGGTATGATAGTTGTTTACTGTCTGACAGTCAGTGGTTGATATGATAGTTTTTTACCGTTTGACAGTCTGTGGTTGGTATGATAGTTGTTTACTGTCTGACAGTCAGTGATTGGTATGATAGTTGTTTACAGCTTGACAGTCAGTGATTGGTATGATAGTTGTTTATTGTCTGACAGTCAGTGATTGGTATGATAGTTGTTTACTGCCTGACAGTCAGTGATGCATCGTGACCCCAGATAGCAGATAAGACACCCAATGAATTTTAGAGCTGTCAATCTACATCTCATACAGCAGAGTCAAAGAGTTATGAACTACTCGGTTTATGAAGAGATTCGCTGTCAGACAAACACCAGAAGATTACAAAGACGAGTTTTTTTCAAAGATGATGATGATGATGGATGCTAGCAATTTTCATAATTTGAGAAGCTCTAGGTCAGTTTTCTTTCTCTCACGTCTGAAGTAATTTGTCTGCTATTTTTCTTTCTCTCACGTCTAAAGTAATTTGTTTGCTACTTTTATTTCTCTCACGTCTAAAGTAATTTGTTTGCTACTTTTATTTCTCTCACGTCTAAAGTAATTTGTCTTCTATTTTTCTTTTTCTCACATCTAAAGTAATTTGTCTGCTATTTTTATTTCTCTCACGTCTAAAGTAATTTGTCTGCTGTATTTCTTTCCCTCACGTCTAAAGTAATTTGTCTACTGTTTTTATTTCTCTCGGGTGTCTGAGTGGCGAAGTGGTTAGTGCACTGGTCTCTCATGGCGAAAGTCGGGGGTTCGAATCCGGCCGGCGGCACCCCAGTCACCCAGCTGTAGAAATGGGTACCCGACTTCTTCTGGAGTTGAGAAAGGAAAGGCAGCCAGGCGTGATACTGACCATATCACCCTCTAGTGTGCTGACAGGTCAAGGAAAATATGGGCACTAACATCATATCCCTATGTGCCTCTAAGACATGACAGGGTCACCTTTACTTTTTTTACTTTTTACTTTTATTTCTCTCACATCTAAAGTAATTTGTCTGCTGTATTTCTTTCTCTCACGTTTATAGTGATTTGTTTAGTTTGTGAAGGGTGAAGTATACGACGTTCTGCTGTATCATTTTACTGTGCAAAAGCTTCTTCTTACTGTGGTAGTAACGTGTATTTCATTGCGTGTGCTAGAATGCACGCGTCTTTCATTCAGTAAGTTACGATATACTTTTGTTTCGCTTTATGTGCTATTATGTATGTTTGTTTCGCTTTATATGCTAGTATTTATGTTTGTTTCGCTTTATATGCTAGTATTTATGTGTTTCGCTTTATATGCTAGTATGTATGTTTGTTTCGCTTTATGTGCTAGTATGTATGTTTGTTTCGTTATATATGCTAGTATATATGTTTGTTTGTTTCGCTTTATATGCTAGTATGTTTGTTTGTTTCGCTTTATATGCTAGTATGTATGTTTGTTTCGTTCTTTGCGCCAAATTTGTTACTGTCTATTCTACCTATGTCTGCATAGGTCGGGCAGGTGTCCAAGATTTTGTTTTACCCTGTGACATCATGTAAAGGTATCAGTGAAGACTACGTGCGATGCACGAAGCTGGGGATGAGCATGTTTAACTTCAACGACAGGGAGTACGTAGTGGCTAAAGTTAGCGGTAAACAAAACGCTTTCTTTCCTATCAGATCTTTCTTGCCTAGATAGCCACGCCTGCAGTGTTTCATATGGCCACGCCTAAAATGTTTGTACTGGCCATTCATTCATTTTTTTGTTGTCAATAAAATTCCACGGGCGACTGCGTAATATGTTTGTTTGTTTTCCTCAAATACATCGTCAGTTCTGAATTAACGTCCATGAGACGTCCCAAGAATTTTATGAACAAATAGACGAAGAAGAAGTAAAATTACAGTAGGATTCTGTATGTGCTTGCTGTTATTTTTTTTTAAAAATTCTTTGTGATTAGTAGCCACCCCTTCACATACAGCACAGAATATGCGGAGGGGGGGGGGAAAGGATGGGGAGTGGGATACTTTCATGACCGGAGATACTTCAGAGTATTTTAATATTTCTTTAAAGCAAAAAAAAAAAAATGTGCGATTTGGCAGTGGACGATCTACAGCTGACATGATAGCATCATGGTTGGAGAACCATAGCTGATCAAGACCCTGTCCCACCTCTCTCGTGGTAGTCCCAGTGACAGGCTTAACCTGGCTGACAGGGCAGGGATCGCCGTAGTCCCCATGGTGGTGGAGTCTGTTAAAGAAGCATTGCACACGCCTTGCCTGTTAGCTGTACTTAGGGACTGAAAGAAGAGCCGTCATAACCCGCTCCAAGCAGACACCATCCTTTGTCTCAACATCTTCCCCGCATCGGCTGGGAAAAAAACACTAGCTCGCAGTTCCAGGGAGAAGAAGAAGAAGAATTTGCAACAAAATATTAGAGGTAATGAATACCCACACTTTTTTTCTCTTGTTATTCTGAAATAAGAGGACCTGCTTAACAAATAAGAAGATGATGATGAAGAAGAAGACTACTTCAGTGTTATGTCATATAGACACTACCGGTCTGTGTTTTTCGAGTGTCTAAAGTCAAGAAATAAATATGTGAAACAAAATATAGGACCAGACATAACGTTTTGAAAGAATACAAAAAAAAAAGTAAGATACAATTGCCCTGGCTGATTTGATTTCACCTCAGAGAGCCAACGGTGTCAGCACAGTCTGGAAGCTGCTTTGCTGCTCATCTTTTACTTGGCTGTCTAGCACACACACACATCGTGCGAATAGCATGTGCCAATAAACATAGCCTTTTACTTGGCTGTCTAGCACACACACACATCGTGCGAATAGCATGTGCCAATAGACATAGCCTTTTACTTGGCTGTTTAGCACACACACACATCGTGCGAATAGCATGTGCCAATAGACATAGCCTTTTACTTGGCTGTCTAGCACACACACACATCGTGCGAATAGCATGTGCCAATAGACATAGCCTTTTACTTGGCTGTTTAGCACACACACAACGTCACAGGCTTGGAAGTTCAACAATAACAACAAGAAAAAAAAAACTATAGAACATTCTCCAACAGTTCCTAGGTTCGACAGATCCACATCTGGCGCCCAGACTGAATTCCCAACACTTTCCTTAAACCACTGACCACTGTTTAATTATGACCAGGATGACGCCGGATCTGTAAGCGCAGTTTGACAACGATGGCTTCTAGAAACTCGATCTAACCGTGAAATAAACCAGTATACAATGCCCAGTGTAACTGAGTTACGCAAAACTTTGACAAGTATCAGAGGAATCATAAAGACAAGGAGATGGTTTCTTGTCTTTTTTTACAGTCTTAAGTTAAACCATTTCTGCCACGAAAACTCTGCCCTTTCCCCGAAGAGCAAAGCAACCGTAAATCCTCCTTTTCTTATTTCCATTTCCCGTACCCTTGAGCTCCCACTCGAGACTTCCTCATCCTGTGTAAGAATCACTTTCCAGTGACCGAATAGAAAATTCTCTAGGCTTCCCGAGTCATGGGAGATTAGCTCGGCCGTCTCAAGTCGTAACATAATTCAGATACGAAGGGAAACAACCAAGAAAATTCATGATACAGTTACAGCCCGCGTAAGCAATGAAAGCGAAGTTTGTGTATAAAAACTGCCTCTGTTCTGGGGAGATATACCTCAGACATCCAAGGAAACACATGAATACTTTTCTTCAGACAAGTTTTCCATGAGAAAAAAAAATTCTTAGAATGCCTCACAAGAGGACTGAAGTTAATGAATATGGTAAATCGCAGGAAAACTAAAGGAGAAAAGAAACGCAGGGAGACACAGAGAAATATGTACCCCAAGAACAGAGCATATCCACCACGGTTTGAAATACTTTCAGCTGTGCAAAATGGAGAACAGTTGTCAGTACAAACTCCAGTGCCACAATTTAGTATTTCATCATCATCATCATCATCATCATCATCATCATCATCTTATTGTTTATTTTTTCCCATGGCAAAAAGTTGAAGGATTACCCATAACAAAACTCCCAACTCTCTCACAGACCCGTCCACAACTGTACAGTATCAGTCGCCGAAACTGAACGATGTCAGCACATTCATCACTGGACAAAAACTAGTCCTTAACTATCCCAACCAGCCAGATCTCACGTAAGTAACATGAATATCACTGGCTGGAGGCTGCGAATATCTGACAGTAGTGAATGCATTCGACTGGTTTAAGAATAAGATTGTCTGAAATTAAGTTAATACAACGCTGCTGATTGGCTGGAAACTGCGAGTGCCTGAAAGGTAGGTAATACGATGATGACGATTGGTTGGATAGTATGAATGTCTGAAAGTACAAGGTCCGACAATTAAGTAATGAGGCTAATTACATTAAAAAACACAACAATTGAAGATATAACCTGTATTTTATTCAAAGTGAGCCCCTTGTGCATTGATGCAGCGAGTGGCACGATCTAACAAACACTGGAACGATCTCTGCAGTTCTTCTGTTGGTATGGTCCTTAAACTCAATGTTACGGCCCTTTGGATGTCATCAGTATCGTCAAAGAAGCGTCCTTTTGATGGTAACTTTAATTTTGGGAATAGAAGATAATCGCAGGGAGACAAATCTTGGGAATGGGGTGGATGATTGAGAACACACACTTGTCTTTTGGGCAAAATTTCCTGTACAACTACCACCCGGTGAGCCGGTGCATTATCATGAAGAAGGAAAAAAACTGCTAGGTGTTGAATACTCGGGTCGTACTCGGAGAATCTTTTTCAATAGGCGTTTCAAAATACTTAGATAAACTTTGGCAGTGACAGTCTGTCCCTCTGGGATAAATACTTTGTGAATAACTCCTTTGCTGTCGGTGAAGCACACCACCATTGTCTTCACTTTCGACTTTTGAAGACTTTTTTTGCCTTTTGGTGATGATGATGACTTCCGTTGAGCAGTTTGGCGTTTAGTGGGATCACAGTGAAAAATCCATGTTTCATCCTCTGCAACAATCAAATTTAAGAAATGTTTATTCCTGCGACACGTTTTGATGATGTCTTTTGCGTACTCAACACGCTGATGTTTTTGGTCATCAGACAACGCATGTGGTACAAACCGGCAAGCAACTTTTTTTCTTTCCCAAATCTTCCACTAAAATTTTACGAATGGTCTCCCAGCTAACACCAAATTCATCTGCGATCATCCTCACAGTCAAACAACGGTCGTGTATCCGTTCTCTGACTTTTGCAATGAGGTCCTCATTAAGAACAGGAATTGGGCATCCATGTATAGTAGATTTTGTAATCGTTTCTACACCACTTTTGAATCACGAATACCACTTATCTGTGCACGAGATAAAACAATTATCCCCATAAACTTGTCTCATCAATTCGACTGACTCAATGGCACTTTTTCCGAGTTTTAAACAGACTTTAATGTTAGCTTTTTGCTCCGTGTTGATTACGTGACAATGCACCTCTAACTAGGTCAACAAAATGGCGTCTTGTTTGTCGTCTGCTTATTGGGCGGCGATGAAAAGTTGCCAGATCATAGATGAAGGTTGCCTCTTTGGATTCCATGCTTTGCTTCATAAATGGCATTTTTGTCTTGTCCATAATAAAATCAGTCTCATTATTAATTTTCGGACCTTGTATGTTGTTACGGCTCTATTATCAGTCACTGTAAGTGTCTCAAAGAAAGTAAATATGAACCAGATATAGTTTGCCGGCTGTTGGTCGTTATCCATAATGATAATATCTCTTTAAGAAAGTTGCAAACGCTTTCAGATGATTTACAAACAACACTGGGAGTGTAGAGGTCTAGATAAGTGGTTCTCAAACTGTTTCCATACCTAGACCAAGCAGGTCTAGGTTTTAGAATGTGTAGAATATTAGTGTTGTTGAATGCTTTTATAACACTGCAAAAGATAGACCAGGTACGAAAAATGATACTGTATTATTAATGATATTCTTCATTCAATGATACTGAACAGTCTGACGGGATGATGTGAGAGGAGATCACCAAATGAACTGATGGCCTGCATGAAGGATCGGGTACTCTGGAGAAGCATAATAGCCAACGCCATTCGGAGCGGCACATGATGATGATGATTAATAATGAGAGATTTTAGTGCAAAGATTGGTACAGAAAGACCAAAAATGTGAAGGATATTTTGTGGGGAAATTTAGTATAGGACATAGAAATGAGGCGGGTGATAATCTAATGGCGTTGTGCATGGAAAATGAGCTAATGATCGCTAACACAGTTTTTAGACAACACCCAAGAGGACTTTACACATGGACATCACCTGATGGGAAAACCAAGAATCAAATAGATTACAGTTTAGTGCAAAGAAGGTGGAGATCAAGTGTAACATCAGCAAAAACTCTACCAGGTGCTGATTGTGACCATGAGGTATTAATAGCAGACATGAAGATAAAGATAAAAAAGACAGTTAGGGGATCAAGTAAAGACCTGTTAGTTTATTACTGAACGCTAAACACGTGTTTTGCCACACGCTGTACTGTGCCAGTATGTGTGTGTGTGCGCGCGCGCGGCTACCGTCTTGAAGTACTCAACTGAGTATTCTTCATTCACTGTTACAAACGTCACTGTTTACTGAGCAGATTTTCTTGCCTGCTACACAAGTGAGAATAAATGGTGAAACAACAACTTGGTTTGACATAAAACAAGGGGTCTGTCAGGGAAGCATATTGTCACCTTACTTATTTAATTTGTATACTGAAGATATAATGAGGAACGCTAGAGAAGATGTAGACAAAGAATATTATGATGCCATAACAATTGGAGGTTATGAAATACCAGAGATTAGATATGCTGATGACACAGTATTGCTGTTCACAACACAAAAAGGAATAGAAAAACTAATTATGTCAGTCCGTAAGAATAGTGAAGAGCATAACCTCTATCTTAATGAAAAGAAAACTAAATTGATGACAACTGACAAAACAAAAAGGCAGCTGATATATTTACCAGTGAGGAAAAATTGGAAGAAGTGGAGAGTTTTGAATATCTTGGATCATTACTAACTAATAATGGAAATACAAAGAGGGAAATTAAAATGAAGACATCTATCGCTCATCAGAAAGTAAAACAATTAAAGAATCTGTTGAGAGGAGCAGACAGAACTACAAAAATTAGATTTTTAAGGGCATGCATCTTTCCCATCGCAACATATGCCTGTGAGACCTGGACACTTAACGAAACAGCTGAGAAACACATAAATGCCTTTGAATGTAAATGCTACAGAAGAGTTCTTCAAATATCATGGACACAGAAAAGAAAAAATATATCCATACTACAAGAACTTAATATTGAAGAAGGTTGGTTAGTAAAGAAGATTAAACAGAGAAAATTGAAATATTTTGTATACATTAAACGTCATGAGAAGTTAGAGAAGACTGTCATGGAAGGACACATAATGGGATTGATTGATTGATTGATGTTTATTTCAAAAGAGTTAAGAATTGGGCATGCAGGCCCGTCTGACATTCTGCCCTTTATCATACATCTGTCACTCTATTCCAGACATTCTACAAATATGCTGTTCATGTAACAAACATAATTAACATTGAAGCTGAGAGACATAAAATAAAATATAACATTTACGTTTCGCTCAGTACAGAAGTAACTACAAACATATATAAATGACTATCTACTAAACAAAAATTTCGGGACTATTCAGAATAAACAATTAACTTTATTCGGTGTCTGTAAGAGCAGTTTAAGAAAATGTAAGAGAGAAAGACCAAGGCGAAGATGGCTGCAAGACATCGTTGATAATCTGTAAATGGATGCATCAGCACCAGGGCATCTTGCTTACAACCGAGAGGCCTACATGAGAGCTGTTAGAGGCAAAGTTCCACAAGGGACATGTAAATGACTGATTCGCTGACTGACTGTTTTTAATTTGATATCAAGTAATGAGTAAGTATGGGGACCGGGTGAATTGTCATTGACTTTAAGGGGTCCGTGATCTGAAAAAAAGTTTGGGAACCGCTGATCTATATGGTTAGTACATGTGTCCTGTTATTGCGATCACGGACGGGTAAAATACAGTTTGATCTTGACAGACTGGTAACTAATCAGAAAAGACCAGAGAAAGCCTACACCGTTGAGTGTCTGGGCATGGAGATTGATGGAGTTGATTGTGGTAGGAGTTTTGTTGTTGTTGTTGTCATGTCTTGCAGTGTAATTCATATCACTGTCACCACCACCACAACAACTACTAATAATAATATTACTACTACTACTACTATTACTACTACTACTACTACTACTACTACTACTACTATAATAATAATAATAACCACTACCACTACCACCACGACTACTACTACTACTACTACTATTAAGTAAAAGTAAAGATAGTCCCATAGCATTTCAAATGCCGTAGGGGGTGAAGCGTTAGAGACCTCATTATGCTGGGTCATCAGCGTATGAGGTAGGGTGACCAGTTCCTTTCCTCGCTGCCTTTACTTCCCAGATTTTCTCTGGTACCCATTTTACGAGGCTGGGTCGACCTCAGGGCCGTATTGGTCGGAAAAAAAATCCCGCTCAGCTGGGGATTCGAACCCTCGACCATTTGGTTGCTAGACGAGTGCTCTAACCACTACGCTAGCCGGCCCACACTACTACTATTGCTACTACTAAAACAACAACTACTACTACTACTACTATTACTATTACTACTACAGCTACTACCACTATTGCTACAACTACACTACCACCATCACTACTGCTACTATTCATTCATTCCTTTGAATATTTTTGACACATTAAACGTCATGATAATCTACAGAAGACCGTCTTTGAAGAGTACATAATGGAAAAAAAGAAAGAGAGGAAGACCAAGGTGAAGATGGCTGCAAGACATTGTCGATGATCTGCAAATGGATGCAGCAGCAGCAGGCCATCTTTCTCACAACCGAGAGGCCTACAGGAGAGCTGTTAGGGAGGCAAAGTTCCGCAAGGGACATGTAAATGAATGAATGAATGAATGAATATAGTGATATCGGAATACAGTGATATCAGAATATAGTGATACGAGAATATAGTGATATGAGAATATAGTGATACCAGAATATATTGATATCAGAATATAGTGATACCAGAATATAGTGTTACCAGAATATAGTGTTACCAGAATATAGTGTTACCAGAATATAGTGTTACCAGGATATAGTTATACCAAGATATTGTGATACCAGAATATAGTGATACCAGGTGCGAGCGGTTCAGCCTAGGAAGCAGTGTCATGTGTGCTCCATCACCAGTTCCAGTAACCAGTGTCATGTGTGTGTACTGATTGTACACCAGTTACAGTAACCAGTGTAATGTGTGTGTACTGATTGTCCACCAGTTCCAGTAACCAGTGTAATGTGTGTGTACTGATTGTACACCAGTTACAGTAACCAGTGTTATGTGTGTGTACTGATTGTACACCAGTTTCAGTAACCAGTGTAACATGTGTGTGTGTACTGATTGTACACCAATTCCAGTAAACAGTGTAATGTGTGTGTACTGATTTTACACCAGTTTCAGTAACCAGTGTAATGTGTGTGTATAGATTGTACACCAGTTCCAGTATTCAATGTAATGTGTGTACTGACTGTAAACCAGTTTCAGTAACCAGTGTAATGTATGTGTACTAATTGTACACCAGTCCTAGTAACCAGTGTAGTGTGTTTGTACTGATTGTCCACCAGTTCTAGTAACCAGTGTAATATCTGTGTGTGTGTACAGATTGTCCACCAGTTCTAGTAACCAGTGTAATGTTTGTGTGTGTGTACTGATTGTCCACCAGTTCTAGTAACCAGTGTAATGTTTGTGTGTGTGTACTGATTGTCCACCAGTTCCAGTAACCAGTGTAATGTTTGTGTGTGTGTACTGATTGTCCACCAGTTCCAGTAACCAGTGTAATGTTTGTGTGTGTGTACTGATTGTCCACCAGTTCTAGTAACCAGTGTAATGTTTGTGTGTGTGTACTGATTGTCCACCAGTTCCAGTAACCAGTGTAATGTTTGTGTGTGTGTACTGATTGTCCACCAGTTCCAGTAACCAGTGTAATGTTTGTGTGTGTGTACTGATTGTCCACCAGTTCTAGTAACCAGTGTAATGTTTGTGTGTGTGTACTGATTGTCCACCAGTTCCAGTAACCAGTGTAATGTTTGTGTGTGTGTACTGATTGTCCACCAGTTCCAGTGTAATGTTTGTGTGTGTGTACTGATTGTCCACCAGTTCCAGTAACCAGTGTAATGTGTTGTCTCACTTTGATTGTGAGTTCGTCGCCTCCATCCACAGATGGAGCCTATCCTTGCCCCCCCCCCCCCCCCCCGAATTCTTTCCTTCTGAGGATATGGGCTATTTTAAACTTTCCAGCTTCCCCGCAATACTTGCCCATAACAGCCTTGACATGTCCATCTAAGCGCCACATGCAGGAGGCCAGACCAGGTAGAAACTCTGTGTTAAGTATACTAGACGAAAGTGTAAATCAACACAGAACTGGTGTTCTATATCACTGTTTTGATTGTCAAGACTGACCATCCAGGCCTAGCCTAATGGAAAGAGAAAAAGTTAGGCAGTTCTTTAACTATCTGGACATCCCGTCATTTGTTGACTATCAGTCGCGTTTATTGCAGGGGAGGCGGTGGGGTCATGGCTGGAGACCTGTTTGGAAGAAAAAGAGTTAAAGCTGTGTAACTGTAAATACAGCTGGGCCATCGAGGCCAACAGATTCCGAACTGTTGGTATCTTAGTGGCAGCAGAGTCGTCCCTGAGAGAAATCTGCCAGACGGTGAGGCGCATTAACCCTTTCCTGTCCCTGTCATAATAAATTGTTTCTGATTTTATGTGCCACAAAGTAACTCTTCCTGCTCTTATGTCGCAATTAACTCTTTCTGCTCTTATGTCGCAATTAACTCTTTCTGCTCTTATGTTGCAATTAACTCTTTCTGCTCTTATGTTGCAATTAACTCTTTCTGCTCTTATGTTGCAATTAACTCTTCCTGCTCTTATGTCGCAATTAACTCTTTCTGCTCTTATGTTGCAATTAACTCTTTCTGCTCTTATGTCGCAATTAACTCTTTCTGCTCTTATGTTGCAATTAACTCTTTCTGCTCTTATGTCGCAATTAACTCTTTCTGCTCCTGTGCCGCAATTAACTCTTTCTGCTCCTGTGTCGCAGTTAACTCTTTCTGCTCCTGTGCCGCAATTAACTCTTTCTGCTTTTATGTCGCAATTAACTCTTTCTGCTCCTATGTCGCAATTAACTCTTTCTAATCTCGTGTCACAATTAATACCTTCTGATCCTGCATCACAATTAACTCTTTCTGCTCCTATGTCGCAATTAACTCTTTCTGCTTCTGGGCCACAACTGACTATTTCTAATCTTGTGTCACAATTAATACCTTTTGATCATGCATTACAATTAACTCTTTCTGCTCCTATGTCGCAATTAACTCTTTCTGCTCCTATGTCGCAATTAACTCTTTCTGCTTCTGTGCCACAATTAACTCCTTCTGATCATGTATCATAATTAGCTCTCTTTGATCCTGTATCACAATTAACTCTTTCTGATCCTGTGTCACAATTAACACTCTTTGATCCTGTATCACAATTAACACTTTCTGATCCTGTGTCACAATTAACTCTCTTTGATCCTGTGCCACAATTAGCTCTCTTTGATCATGTCTCACAGTTAACTCTTCTTGATCCTGTGTCACAATTTAATTCTCTTTGATCCTGCATCACAATGAACTAATTCCGACCTTTAGTCATAGAGATCCCGGACAGAACACTTTTGTTTCTCCTCTCCTACGTCATTGTTATCTTAGACACGTGATTTACATCAAAAGCCCATTTATTTATATTTGCAATTAAATAGAAATTAATTCAGATCCTTTATCAGTTCATGCCTTAAATTATAAAGTTCAGTTTGAATTTAGAATATACAACATTGCGAACATAATGAAAAGAAATACTGTACAATAAAGGTGTAAATAAACTGACTTTGGCATAACATTTTAAAATAACGAGATATGTTCGAGAATTCCAGCAAACCACCACAGTACACATTCAGCTCTCTAATTATAAAGATCTTCGTCAAGAGCCCAAGTTCTTTGTTACCGAGTATCATCCAATCAATCGCCCATTTACATTTATTTACCATCATTTACATGTATACCACCAGTTCAGAGAAGTGATTGTCCGGTTTTAACAGCACAAACATAACGAAAATATAGTTCTTTAACATTTTCAAACGTCGACGGTGAGGACTTTTTACAAAATTTATTTTTAGCTCCGGTTTGTCCCGCCATTGTCTGTGGAGGTTTTCCGGCCAAACATTGTCGTCACTGGCTCTAAACCAATGGACGAGAAAAACTGGGACATGGTGTTCATTGGAAAAGAAGTCGCTATGGAAATGATGGAATTCAGTTCTAAGTAGATAGATAGATAGATAGATAGATAGATAGATAGATAGATAGATAGATAATGTATTATGTATGTATGTATGGAAAGAATGTATGTATGCATGGGTAGATAGATATGTATGTATGTATCTTCTTATATCTTATATCCTTCCTGTGCCGTTAAACGTCACATAGGTCTCGCAAAGTAGTTTGCCAAATTTTACTGTCTTCGGCGAGTCTTTCAACCTCATCAAGGGATTTTATGCCTGTTAATTTGGCCTCTCTTAACAATGTCCTCTTCAGAGTTTCACGCGGTCTGCCTATTTTTCTTCGGCCTGTTGTGTTCCACTTGATAGCTTGTTTTGGGATTCTCTGATCATTTCTTCTCATCAAGTGACCAACATATGTCCTCTCCTTTTCCTGATCACCCATGAGACTGGTTGTTCAGTCATCTGTCTTATCTCTGCATTTGTCTTGAATTCGTTCCACTTGATGCCGAGTATTTTCCTTATGCATTTGTTTTCAAAAGAGTCTAATTTCTTGTCTATTTCTTTAGTTGTTTTCTAGCTTTTGCATGCATAAATAAGGGTGGATATTACATTTGAATTGAATAGTCTTAACTTGGTTTTTGTGCTTATAACTTTTGAATTCCATATGTTCTCAAGATTCTTGAAGATTGATGCTGCTTTTGCAATTCTGATTCTAACTTCCTTTCTGGTGTCACCATCCTGGTCTATGTAGCTGCCAAGGTATGCAAATTGCTTGATTTCTTCAATATCTGTCCCTTCTCTGTGTTTTTTTCCATTTTGATTAAGGGGAATTTTCATTATTTTTGTTTTGTCCTTGTTAATTTCAAATCCTATTTTACTAGCCAGTGAAGACAGGATATCTGTTTTTTGTTGCATGGAATTCACATTGTTACTGATAAGAGTTATGTCATCAGCAAGATCAAGATCTTCTAGTCGGGTCCCATGTACCCAGTCAATACCTGTGTTACCTGTGCAGCATTTTGTCATTATGAAGTCTATTGTAATTCCAAAACGTAAAGGAGACAGTATATATCCTTGTTTCACACCTGTTTCAATCTGGAACCATTCACTCATCCCTTCTTCATGTATTTATATATAGATAGATATGTATGTATGTATATGTAATGTACGCGTATGTATAGATATGTATGCATGTGTAGATAGATAGATATGTATAGATAGATAAATATGTATAGATAGATATGTATATATTTGTATAGACAGATAGATAGATATATATGTATAGATAGACAGTTAGATAGATATGTATGTATACATAGAGAGATAGATATATGTATGTATGTATAGATAAATATGTGTGTATGTATAGATTGATAGTGTATGTATGTATAGATAGACATGTATGTATGTTTGTATAGACAGATAGATATGTATGTATGTATAGATAGACAGATAGATAGATAGCAGATAGATAGACAGACAGATATGTATAGATACATAGATAGACAGTGCATATGTGTATATATGTATGTATAGATTGATAGTGTATGTATAGATAGATATATACAGATAGATAGATTGATAGATAGATAGTGTATGTATACATATAGATATATAGATATACATATATGTATGTATATATAGATACATAGATATGCATGTATAGATAGATAGTGTATGTATGTATGTATGTGTATAAATAGATATGTATGTATGTATGTATTTATGTATGCATGTATGTATATATGAATATATGTATGTACAGATAGATGGACATTGTATATATGTATAGATAGTGTATGTATGTATAGATAGATAATGTATGTATGTATAGATAGGTAGTGTATGCATTATGTATAGATAGATAGTGTATGCATGTATGTATAGATAGATAGTGTATGTATGTATAGGTATATAGTGTATGTATGTACAGATAGTGTATGTATAGATAGTGTATGCATGTATGTATGTACAGATAGATAGTGTATGTATGTATATGCAGATAGATAGATAGTGTATGTATGTATATATAGATATATAGTATATGTATGTATATATAGATAGATAATTTATGTATGTATAGTGTATATGTGTATGTATAGTGTATGTATGTATGTATATATAGATATATAGTGTATGTATGTATAGATAGATAGATATTGTAAATATGTAGAATGTATATGTGTATGTAAAGATAGATATATAGTGTAAGTATGTATGTATAGATAGTGCATTTATGTATGTTTGTATAGAAAGTGTATGTATGTATGTATAGATAGTGTATGTATGTATGTATAGATAGATAGATAGTGTATGTATGTATAGTGTATATGTATCGATAGATAGATAGATAGTGTATGTATGTATGTATATAGTGTATTTAGGTAAGTTTGTATAGATAGTGTATGTATGTATAGATAGTGTATTTATGTATGTTTGTATAGATAGTGTATGTATGTATAGACACAGTGTATGTATGTACATATAGATAGAGTATGTAAAGATATAGTGTATGTATGTATAGATAGATAGAGTATGTTAAGATATAGTGTATGTATGTATAGATATAGTGTATTTATATACATACAGATAGGTAGTGTATGTATGTATAGATAGATAGATAGTGTATGTATGTACGTATGGATAGATAGATAATTAGATAGATATGTATAGATAGATAGTATATGTATGTACGTATAGATAATTAGATAGATAGTATATGTATATACGTATAGATAATTAGATTGATAGATATGTATGTATGTATAGATAGAAAGATAGTGTATGTATGGATAGATATACAATTAGATAGATATCTTATTGGCAGAAATGCAGATGAAGCCACTGACAACAATTATTGAGGAAAGACACTGGCGATGGTTGGGACATGTGCTCCGAATGACTGACAACTCACTACCAAAAATAGCACTAAGATGGACATCACAGGGGAACAGAAGTAAGGGTAGACCAAAAGAGACATAGAGAAGAACAACAGAAAGGATGTTGAGCAATAGAGGGCTCACCTGGGCAAGAGCAGAAAAAAAGGTGAAGGACAGGCATTTGTGGAAAACCCTTGCGGAAGCCCCATGTGCCCTGGGCACTTAAGGTTCAGATATATATATATATATATATATATATATATATATATATATATGTTTGTATAGATAGATTATGTATGTCTGTGTAGATAGATAGTGTATGTATGGATAGATAGATACTTAGATAGATATGTATGTATAGATAGATAGTGTATGTATGTTCGTATGGATAGATAGACAGATAATTAGATAGACATATATGTATGTATGTACAGACAGACAGATAAAAATCACAACAACGATAACTTGTTCCAGTTACGGTTTGCTTACACGAGAAAAGTTACAGCTTTCAAGTGCTACACCAAGCTAGAGCTACAAACATGGCGCTAGCACACAATCCACTCTGTTCTAGAAGTTTTCGCTGCATCAGAGCTACAAACATGGCGCTAGCACACAATCCACTCTGTTCGAGAAGTTTTCGCGGCATAGACCCGGCCTCGCTACATTTTCTTTCTCCAGGTTTTCTTACAGCACATCGAGCCACCCCCCCCCCCCCCCCCCCCCCCCAGTGACCTAGTCTAGTACTGTAGGATAGCAAACATTTGAAACAAGGGGCTTAACTCTTCTTATCCAATGTTAACATTTCTTACGAAGCCTTGTTGTCTTCCTGCAATGTAAACCTCAGTTGAATTCGAAAAAAATCTTTCAACTTTATTTCCAGAGTAAAAAACAACAACAACAACAACAACAAATTATCCAGAATATGAGGAAAATGAAAAAAAAAGAGCAAACGTGCGCGCGCGCTCATGTAAGGTCTTGAAATATGGACTAACAAAGAGCAAGGTTTTGCTGGCTGTTTCGTCAGAATCGAAATGGATATTTTTATTTCAACTTTGAAATCTAGAGATGACGTAATGCTCATGGGAACGAAAGGTGGAGACTCGCCTTGAAAGGCCATACCTAGTTTTATATAGGGATGAGTGACCTTAAGAGCGGTGTGGCTGATCGCACACAGGTATGAATGACCTTAGAGCGGTGTGGCTGATCACACACAGGTATGAATGACATTAGAGCGGCGTGGCTGATCACACACGGGTATGAATGACCTTAGAGCGGTGTGGCTGATCACACACGGGTATGAATGACCTTAGAGCGGTGTGGCTGATCACACACAGGTATGCATGACCTTAGAGCGATGTGGCTGATCACACACGGGTATGAATGACTTCAGAGCGGTGTGGCTGATCACACACAGGTATGAATGACTTCAGAGCGGTGTGGCTGATCACACACAGGTATGAATGACCTTAGAGCGGTGTGGCTGATCGCACACAGGTATGAATGACTTTAGAGCGGTGTGGCTGATCACACACAGGTATGAATGACCTTAGAGCGATGTGGCTGATCACACACAGGTATGAATGACTTTAGAGCGATGTGGCTGATCACACACAGGTATGAATGACTTTAGAGCGATGTGGCTGATCACACAGGTATGAATGACCTTAGAGCGATGTGGCTGATCACACACAGGTATGCATGACCTTAGAGCGGTGTGGCTGATCACACACAGGTATGAATGACTTTAGAGCGATGTGGCTGATCACACACAGGTATGAATGACCTTAGAGCGGCGTGGCTGATCACACACGGATATGAATGACTTTAGAGCGATGTGGCTGATCACACACAGGTATGAATGACCTTAGAGCGATGTGACTGATCACACACAGGTATGAATGACTTCAGAGCGGTGTGGCTGATCACACACAGGTATGAATGACTTCAGAGCGGTGTGGCTGATCACACACAGGTATGAATGACCTTAGAGCGGTGTGGCTGATCACACACAGGTATGAATGAACTTTGAGAGGTGTGAATGGTCTTGCAGATGTAGGAATGACCTTAGAGCCGTATGGATGATCTGACAGGTATAAATGACCACAGAGCAGTATGACAGATCATATAGAGGTATGAATGACCTTATAGGGGCATGGCTGATCTTGCAGAAGTATGAATGACCTTTGAGTGATATGACAGATCTTACAAAGTTATGAATGACCTTCAAATGACGTGACTGACTTGGCAGCGGAATAAGTGACTTTACAGGAGTTTTTGACCTTATAGCAGACATGAATGACATCGGAGGGGTATGAGACACAGAATGGCAGCACGAATGACCTCAGAGTGGCATGCTTGATCTTAAGAGAGGTGCGACTTTTCACATGACTCTTGCAGACTGATAGTACCAGCCTGGGATGAACTGAACAAAGAGTGGCGAAACGAAGGTGACCCCCACGACGACCTGCACGAGCTCATGTGTATACCGTCCAGCTGCCCGACCCCGGAGTTCGGTATCTACGGCGTAGTTTTCCGAGAGGGCACAATCAGCGTGGGAGATCCAGTTTATGTTGTCTATAAACCGACGCTGTTTGCCTCGCTGTCATAGACTGCCAGTTTGCTCACAGTTAACATCTCAGAGCGAGAATATTTTCAGTCTTTTTGCTTTTTTTTATATATGTCACTTATTAATTCTGCATTAAATTTGTGTATGTGGTTGCTGGCACGAAGCAGCTTGTGTTGATCTCCATGTGGGTTGTTGTTGTTCTGGCTGTATGTGTGGACATGTTCTGACAGATGCATGTACGTGTTTGTGTGTGTGTGTGGGTGGTGTTATATGACGGACAGTTGCTAGAGCAGAAAATCTGAGACCAGCAACAAAGAATCTTGGCACTGCAGCGTCCTAACTCTTCTCTCATCTGAGCAGAAATTCTAACTCTCTTCCAGGCAGCATGTGGGAGACTATCTGCACACTGAAGAGATCTTCATGTTTTCATAGCAATGAATGAGGATAGCCGTCATCATCATCATTACATTACCATCACTATCATGTATAACTTGATAGAGAATCTGATATTTCAGCCTTCATATATGTACAGTAACAAAGTTACATCATGAAATTCATTCATTTGCATGTCCTTTGTGGAACTTTGCCTCCCAAACAGCTCTCCTGTAGGCCTCTCGGTTGTGAGCAAGATGGCCTGCTGCTGATACATCCATCTGCAGATCCTCAATGATGTCTTGCAGCCATCTTCGCCTTGGTCTTCCTCTCTTTCTTTTTCCCATTATGTATCCTTCCAAGACGTTCTCTAAATTATCATGACACTTAATATGTCCTAAATATTTAAGTTTTCTCTGTTTAATCCTCTTTACTAGCCAGCCTTCTTCAATATTAAGTTCTTGTAGTATGGATATATTATTTCTTTTTTGTATCCATGATATCTGAAGAACTCTTCTGTAGCATTTACATTCAAAGGCATTTATGTGTTTCTCAGCTGTTTTGTTGTGTCCAGGTCTCACAGGCATATGTTGTGATGGGAAAGATGCATGCCTTTAAAAATCTTATTTTTGTAGTTCTGTCTGTTTATAGTAGTATTCTCTTGGCTATGGGATATAAGCAGGATTGGTACTCCAGAAACAATTAATAGAGTGAGTACCCTTGTTTAAAAGGTATGTTGGTTGAGACTATAAGGGGGGTCTTGGGATAAGCGTGCAGCATGGAGAAAACTGAGTGGGTAGGGATAGTATAAATACCACTCACGATTAGTCAAAGGGGAGACTTACTTGTTTGTTGTAGGAAGAACCTTACTAGTTTTTGATGTAGATGGAGTCTTGCTAGGAAGAGTTTTTAGTAGTGGTAGTTTTTTGGTAGTTAGTTGGAGGATTTAGGTTTTCTTGTGATGGCTGAGGTAGTTCGGGTGGAACGTTGTAAGTATGGTTTTATGTGTATAAGGACATTGTAAGGTTTTCACCCATATGGCGTGGAGTTTACTCACGGCAGGCATTGTCATTGTAACTTTTGTCTAGCCTGATGGCTACGTTTCCATCCTCATAAATTCACTCCTCATTTTTCCCATCAATAAACTTGTGTTGTCTGACTATATAAATGACACCGCTGGCTTTGTTGGAACTGTCATTGTTTGACCAGTTTGTTTGGTTGGAAGACTGCCAAGCTCAGTTAAGTGGTTGTATCAGTATCACTTTTGTGATGTTGAAAGCCTGGGAGTCGTGTTGGATTTTCTTAGTGTGTAACAGAGAAAATTGGTTTGTCTGATAGCACCACCAACAACAAGATGTAATTTCTAAGATGAAAACTGTACTCCACAAGAAGATTAATCCAGTAGAATACAGATTCAGCTGATTACAGCAAATATAATATGCCTCAGAGTCAAAATACGACTTTATGTTCCTCTCCACAGATTCTTTAGTTGTTTTACTTTCTGAAGTGTGATAGATGTCCTCTTTTTAATATCCCTCATTGTATCTCCATTATTAGTTAGTAGTGATCCAAGATATTCTAATTCTCTACTTCTTTCAATTTTTCCTCACTGATACATATTCCAGCTGCCTTGTTTGTTTTGTCAGTTGTCATCACTTTAGTTTTCTTTGCATTAAGATAGAAGTTTTGCTCTTCACTACTCTTATGGACTGATATAATTAGTTTTTCCATTCCTTTTTGTGTTGTGGACAGTAATACTGTGTCATCAGCATATCTAATCTCTGGTATTTCATAACCTCCAATTGTTAGGGCATCGTAATATTCTTTGTCTACATCTTCTCTTCTTCTTCTGCATTCGAGGTTGTTGGTCACATCAGATCTTGATCCCTGTTGACATGGCAAAGCCTACAGTCTTCTCCAGGTCCTGATAGGAGTCCCAAAGCTTTTGCCCCAAGCTTGTGTCCTCAGACCATGTCTCACACCTCAGGTCTGCATGGTTTGGGCACTCTTGTAGGATATGTTCTGGAGTTCAATGGCCCCAACCACAGAGGCAAATCTGATTTTCTGGTAACAGCCATTAAACAATGTCACGCAGATGACACAAGCCGCCTGGCACTTGAGAACCGGTGCATTCAAAATTATGGGACGCTGGAATCACATGGGTTAAACTCGCTGTTTAGTTACACGTAACATCATCTTCTTTAATCATTATAGTACCTCTCCACTAAATCCACCCCTTTTTACTTTTCAAACTTCCTCACAGCATCACTCTGCAACCCCGCTATTTTCTCAGCAACCCCTCTTCTCTGCAACATCTCTTCCCCAATCACCTGTTTCAAATTCTCCTAGCTAGGCCAGTAGTGCGTCACTCTCTCTCCCCTCCCCGGTTCCCCATCCACCACTCCCAGTTACAACCCACCGACCACATGTCACAGGTCTCTATTTAAACAATTTCCACGTCCTACCAGATCCATTCCTGACACACACCTCCAGACAAGCCACACCTTATTTACAGCTAAGTACTTTTTTTTTTTTTTTTACAGTATTCATGTAAATCTATACTTTATCTCCCTATTTCTTCATCCTGTATGTTTTTGTATGATTAAGGCTCACGCCGAAACGTCACAACTTTGTAATTGTTAAGTAATAAAGCTGCTCCTACTTTTTCCCAATTTTATACATTCATGTTCTGGAGTCTGGACTCCAGTGCCACATGGACACTCGTCTGTGTGAGACATTTTGAGTCGATGCAGGTGGCTCAGGCTGCCGTGGCCTGTCCTCAGGTGGAAGAGGATGGTTTGCTGATGTCTTTGTACTTGGTGTATTGGATCTGTGTATTACATCTTTAACATTCCTCATTATATTTTCAGTATACAAGTTAAATAAGTAAGGCGACAACATGCACTCCTGACGGACCCCTTGTTTTATGTCAAACCAAGTTGTTATTTCACCATTTATTCTTAATGCTGCCTGTTGGTCTAGATACAGCAGTGATGTTAATTGTATCAAATGTGTTGGAAATCCCATTTTTTTCCCATTATTTCCCAAAGTTTCTGGTGTTGTACACAATCAAACGCCTCTGAATAGTCTATAGATAAATATAGATTCACATTAAATTTCTCTGCATTTCTCTATTATTTATTTAACATATGATCTCTTGATTCTCTTCCTTGCCTAAAACCAGCTTGGATCATATTGACTTCTTCTTCTATTTCTTATGAAGTCTACCCATTATGATTTTTAACATAATTTTACTGGTATGACTAATCAGGGCAACAGTTCTGTAGTCTGTGCATAATTTCAGGTTACCATTTTTTGGTAGTGGTATGAATACAGTTCTTTTCCATTCTTTTGGCCAAATATCTGAATGCCATATCTTTTTTATATAGTGAATGATAGATTGTTGCATGCTCCTTTCCTACTGCTTTAATAAGTTCAGCTGTTATCTCATCAGATCCTGGTGATTTACTATTTTTCAGATTCTTTATTGCCCATAAAACTTCCCCTACTGTCGGTTCAGGTTCTTTCTCCTCCAATAATAATTCACGCTGTTGATTTCTGCTTTCACATTCAGTTGTTTCATATATTCCTCTGCAATATTCCTTCCATCTTTCTATAATTTCCTCTGTCTCTGTCAAGGTATTCCCCATTTCATCACATATTACATTTAGCTTAGTTGTGACATTTCTTGTCAATGTCTTTATTTCTTTAAATATTTCACTATCTCTTCCACATTTCGGATGTCCTTCTTTCACAACAATCTTTTATGTATTGTTTTTTGTCTTTTCTTATGTTTCTTCATACCTCTTTGTTGTTGTTTGTCACTTTCCATTGCGTCTTCATTTCTCTATGTTGTTTTATCAGTTCTAGTGTGCCAGCTGTAATCCATCCATTCTTTTATGTTTTCTTTACTGGAACCATGTCTTTAGCTGTTGTTATTAAGATATCTCTGGCCTGCATAGCCAATTCATCCAGTGTCATCTCCTCCTGTACAGCCATCAGGATTTCGAAACGATTCTTCACTTCTATATCATATAAATCAGGTCAGGGGCTTTAACTCACAAAAGGAAATAGTTTTCATTGTTATCTTCCTTTAAATCAGTTTGTGTAGGTAGGATTACTGTAATCTAAAATAAAGACAGACATTATATCTGTCAGACTTCACAGACAGAAAAAGGCCACATTAGATCAACAATGTTAACAAGGCTTTATCTCAGTTTTTTCTCTCCATGCCACCAGATTATCTTGCCCAGACTTTATTCTCTGGATCTGTTTCTGAGTACTTTATCTGTTTAGGTTGTCTGCATATAACACTGTACCTACCTAACATACACACATATTTTTTTTAAAAAAAACCACCCAGCCCGAGTGGTAAATGTTCAAACATTTCAACACAGAACTTCTTTATAGAAATTAAAGAGATACTTCGTCTGACAAGTTTGACCATTTGCTGGCAAATGTACTGTAGCATATTTTAAGAAAAAAAACAACATTTGATAATTGTATTGATAAAAGAAAGGGTGTAGTTTGTATCTGATATCCAGTAATGAAATCTGTTAAACTGTGGGCAGGAACTTCAGAATCGGGGGAGGGGGAGAGGGATTAAATGAAACTTACAGCGGTGATTCTGTGTGGAGGATATCATCAGTTCTTACAAACAGGCAGGGTTTTTTAAAAAATCAGTTGGTAAATATTGGTAAACATGTGATATTTAGGCAAAGTCTAAATAAAATGCACAGTTTCTACCACCAGCCTTATTTTTAGAATAAAGAACATCTTCCTTCCAGCTTCTTTCTACCAAAACTTGTCATTAAAATGTATTTTGGCAGAGCATGGGGAGTACAGCACAAAGTAAAGCATATTTCGGCAAAGACTCAACAAATAAATGCTATACAATAAAAACATTAAAAAAAAACACTCAATATTTCAAACAAATCTATGAAAAATGTTGTCCTCAGAAACAGAACTGCCTCAGTCAGATCTTCCTTCATAAATGCCCTCAGATTTGATCTGATAAGAGAAGAGAACAACTGCCTGACGCTGACCTGCGTCAGATGTAAAACCACCAACCATCATCCAAGAGCAGTTTTAAGATTTACATGAAAATGGCCTCTCATACTGCTGTGATGAACAACCATATTATTCTCCTATAAACTATCATTCTGGAGAGTCAGCACATTTCTGTTGACAACACAGCCCTTGTTCCAAGCCTCTAACATCTTAATGCTGTGTCTTACACAGACGTTGGCTCGATTCTCCATGTTTGAAAATAAATGTTATTACAAAATATATATGCCATATTTCCTGCTGCATATGACACACTGGCATGCAAGATGCAATTCAGCAAGGAATAGTTTGGAAAAAAGCTAAAAACTCCATATTTTCCATGAACCTCATAGCCTCACCCTCAACATGGTTCTGGTCCAAGATTGCATGTTACTCGATATTCTTCCGCTGAACTTCTTAAGCAAAACCTGCAACTAACCGTATACTTACAGGTATATCTGCACTCATAGCTAACTTGTGTCGGCTAACTTGTGTCAGCTAACTTGCCTGGGGTTTATTGAGCAGCTTACAAAGCACAGTTTTACATTGTCAATGTGGGACATGTCTAAGCGGTACAGGTCTATGCGTTACAGGTCTATGTGTCTATCATTAACCCAAACTTAACTATCAGGGAACTAGATACAGGATATGTCTGGACAAACATAACCAGACACGCTCTCACCTGCAATCCCCAGGGAAAGAAGAAACAAGGATGACCTAGAAATAGCTGGCATATGAGGCAGGGATAAAAAAAAAAGATGGACTACACCTGGACATGCACAGAAGAAACAGCCCATGACAGAAATAAGTGGAGAACCCTTGTTGATGGCCTATGTCCCAGATAGGGGTAGAGAAGATGAGGAAGGAAGGAGAGTTTTCAGGGAAAAAAGTGCATCTTATATGGCAGGAAATATGGTGCTTATTATGTAAATATCAAAACTAAATATATCAGCATATGTTCACAACAACATACATAATATTGTAATATATATGGGTTTATATGTATACAAGATTAATATACATAATATTGTAATATATATGGGTTTATACAAGATTGTCAAAGAAAAAAAAATAATGCTAAAAACAAAAGAGCAAAGAGCAAAATCCAGCAAAGATCCCCATGGACTGCAAACAATTCTTCACAAATATTTTAATCTTTACTCTTTAATGTGGTAAGAATACTGGCTCAGCACCTGGTAAAGATAAGACAAAATATATGGTCATTATAAATACAAGGTCAGGAACTTTCACCTTCTAGTGACAGACATTATGAAGGATAACAACTTTCACTTCCTAGTGACAGACAGTATGAAGGATAGGAACTTTCACCTTCTAGTGACAGACAGTATGAAGGATAGGAACTTTCACTTTCTAGTGACAGACAGTATGAAGGATAGGAACTTTCACTTTCTAGTGACAGACATTATGAAGGATAGGAACTTTCACCTTCTAGTGACAGACAGATAGGAACTTTCACTTTCTAGTGACAGACAGTATGAAGGATAGGAACTTTCACCTTCTAGTGACAGACAGATAGGAACTTTAACTTTCTAGTGACAGACATTATGAAGGATAGGAACTTTCACTTTCTAGTAACAGATAGTATGAAAATCAGAAGGAAAGAGACCTACAAATATATGGAAACATTTTTAATAGCTACAACAAAATAAGAGAAAAAAAATATCATCACTATGTTCTATAACATTTATTAAAATATTCTCTGGGGAGACAAAGACAGCCATACATACAGCCTCAAGATAACCATATACAAAACCACCAGTTCTGACAGGATAACCATATACAAAACCACTATAAGACCAGTAGCTCTGTCAAACATAAAACCACTATAAGACCAACAGCTCTGTCAAACATAAAACCACTATAAGACCAGTAG
Source organism: Achatina immaculata (assembly GCA_009760885.1). Classification (NCBI taxonomy): domain Eukaryota; kingdom Metazoa; phylum Mollusca; class Gastropoda; order Stylommatophora; family Achatinidae; genus Lissachatina; species Lissachatina immaculata. The sequence continues at coordinate 706,142 of CM019701.1, read as the reverse complement.
CTCTGTCAAACATAAAACCACTATAAGACCAGTAGCTCTGTCAAACATAAAACCACTATAAGACCAGTAGCTCTGACAAACATAAAACCACTATAAGACCAACAGCTCTGTCAAACATAAAACCACCATAAGACCAACAGCTCTGACAAACATAAAACCACTATAAGACCAGTAGCTCTGACAAACATAAAACCACTATAAGACCAGTAGCTCTGACAAACATAAAACCACCATAAGACCAACAGCTCTGACAAACATAAAACCACTATAAGACCAACAGCTCTGACAAACATAAAACCACCATAAGACCAACAGCTCTGACGAACATAAAACCACTATAAGACCAACAACTCTGACAAACATAAAATAATGTTTTTTTCCTTCACACATGGTGATCATAAAGTCACTCCTTGATTAAGAATAATCATATCAAGAATTATTTCTGAAAACTGGTCATCAGTTTCTATACAAAGTTGTTATTTATCATTTTCTCATAGCAGTGTAAACACAAGGATATTTGAGAAAAGTAGCGTGTAACTGGAACAAGATGATGATATGCTGATGCAAGGTGGTGAGATAAAAACATGAACACTGGCATTACACAGACTGGTTCTTGAGTTTTTCTTTTGTTCCAGTAATGCTGTAACCAGCAGGATCAAAATGGCATTTATGAAGGAGAAAGTCTAGCTTGTTTTGTGATGATGATGATGATCATCATCATCAGGTGCTGTGCCAACTGGCAATGGCTATTATGCTTCTCCAGTGTACACGATCCTTCATGCAGGCCATCAGCTCAGTTGGTGATCTCCTCTCACACCATCCCGTCAGACTGTCCAGTTGCATTTCTCTTGGTCTTCCTCTTGATCTTATTCCTTCTAATTTCCCTGTTGTTATAATATTTTCTATGCCCCCTCTTTTCATTGCATGTCCTATGAAAGTACATTGTCTCTCTCTTATTTTTTTGACAAGGTTTTTTTTGTCTCTCCAGCTCTTCTACATTCTTCATTAGTTATTTTTGCTGTCCAGGGGATTCGCAACATTCTTCTAATAAACCACATTTCTGCTCGTTTTCTAACATTCACTGATAAGGATGTGTTGGCTAATATGTTTCTCATTCTCTGAAATGCAGTCTTTACTTGGCCTATTCTGTTCCTAATTTCTGTTCTGCATTTCCCATCTGAAGTTATTACTACTCCAAGGTATTTGAATTTCTGCACCTGCTTTAGAATGTGATACCATATGAAAAAAAAAATTTGCCATTTACAACTGAACAAGGGTTCGGAAATGAGTATGGATGAGATCAGCCAAACATTCATTCATTCATTTGCATGTCCCTTGTGGAACTTTGCCTCCATAACAGCTCTCCTGTAGGCCTTTCGGTTGTAAGCAAGATGGCCTGCTGATCATCAACGATGTCTTGCAACCATCTTCGCCTTGGTCTTCCTCTCTTTCTTTTTCCCATTATGTACCCTTCCAAGACGGTTTTTTCTAGATTATCATGACATTTAATGTGTCCAAAATATTTAAGTTTTCTCTGTTTAATCCTCTTTACTAGCCAGCCTTCTTCAATACTAAGTTCCTGTAGTATGGATATATTTGTTCTTTTCTGTGTCCATGATATTAGAAACATTAGAAGCATCAAAGTGTTCAGGTCACCAGTTCATGATACTCCAACTTTGAAGACAGAGAGCTAATCATTCTCTGGACAACAAATGGAACATGTGGCAAAAAACTGAGTATCAGCTAATCATTCTCTGGGCAACAAATGGAACATGTGGCAAAAAACTGAGTATCAGCTAATCATTCTTTGGGCAACAGATGGGACATGTGGCAAAAAACTGAGTATCAGCTAATCATTCTTTGGGCAACAGATGGGACATGTGGCAAAAAACTGAGTATCAGCTAATCATTCTTTGGGCAACAAATGGGACATGTGGCAAAAAACTGAGTATCAGCTAATCATTCTTTGGGCAACAGATGGGACATGTGGCAAAAAACTGAGTATCAGCTAATCATTCTTTGGGCAACAGATGGGACATGTGGCAAAAAACTGAGTATCAGCTAATCATTCTTTGGGCAACAGATGGGACATGTGGCAAAAAACTGATTATCAGCTAATCATTCTTTGGGCAACAAATGGAGCACATGCTTATTTATATAATTATTCATATAATTATTTTCACTATTATTTTCCTTTGCAGAGTTCACAAACAAAAGTTGGGAAAATAATACCACATAAGCATTTAATTTAGTAAAATCTGGAATCTTTCAGGCAGAAATCTGGTCACAAGCTGGTCAGAAGGTGGGTGAAAGTCCCCGCAGAGGTGGGCTGGAGCCTGTGAAGGGAAAACATTCAGTGTTTATAAAACAGAATTATTATATAATATATGTGAGATCCTCAAACCTCTCTCTACAGCTGTGTGTATCTGTGCTGGGACAATCTTGACCTTTCTCTTCAGATGTGTGTATCTGTGCTTTCTTCTGTCTCTTCTGAGACAATCATGACTCTCTCTACAGCTGTGTGTATCTGTGCTTCCTACTGGCCATGTTGGGACAATCTTGAATCACAGGCTTCGTACCAGATGATGAACAGATTACAGCGAGGCCTGTGGGCTTGGAGAAAGTCACAAGCAATTCTGAGGTGTAGTTTGAGGTAGAGTCAGCAGAAATGTGGAGAGGCAGTAGAAATATATAAAGTCAGTAGAAATTTATAGAGTCAGTAGAAATGTGTAAAGTCAAAAGATGGAGTCAGTAGAAATGTATAAAGTCAGTAGATGGATTCAGTAGAAATGTGTAGAGTCAGTAGAAATATATAAAGTCAACAGAAATGTATGGAGTCATTAGATGGAGTCAGCAAAAATGTACAAAGTCAGTAGATGGAGTCAGTAGAAATGCGTAGTCAGCAGAAATGTACAAAGTCAATAGATGGAGTCAGAAAAACTAACTATGTCAGTCCGTAAGAGTAGTGAAGAGCAGAACCTCTATCTTAATGCAAAGAAAACTAAATTGATGATAACTGACAAAACAAACAAGGCAGCTAATATATTTACCAGTGAGGAAAAACTGGAAGAAGTGGAGAGTTTTGAATATCTTAGATCATTACTAACTAATAATGGTGATACAATGAGGGAAATTAAAAGGAGGACATCTATCGCTCTTCAGAAAGTAAAACAACTAAAGAATCTGTGGAGAGGAAGGAACAGACAGAACTACAAAAAATAAGATTTTTAAGGACATGCATTTTTTCAATCTCAACATATGCCTGCGAGACCTGGATATTTAACAAAACAGCTGAGAAACACATAAATGCCTTTGAATGTAAATGCTACAGAAGAGTTCTTCAAATATCATGAACACAAAAAAAGAACAAATATATCCATACCACAAGAACTTAATATTGAAGAAGGCTGGCTAGTAAAGAGGATTAAAGAGAGAAAACTTAAATATTTTGGACACATTAAACGTCATGATAATCTACAGAAGACCGTCTTTGAAGAGTACATAATGGAAAAAAAGAAAGAGAGGAAGACCAAGGTGAAGATGGCTGCAAGACATTGTCGATGATCTGTAAATGGATGCATCAGCAGCAGGCCATCTTGCTCACAACCGAGAGGCCTACAGGAGAGCTGTTAGGGAGGCAAAGTTCCGCAAGGGACATGTAAATGAATGAATGAATGAATATAGTGATATCGGAATACAGTGATATCAGAATATAGTGATACGAGAATATAGTGATATGAGAATATAGTGATACCAGAATATAGTGATATCAGAATATAGTGATACCAGAATATAGTGTTACTAGAATTTAGTGATACCAAAATCTGATACCAGGATATAGTTATACCAAGATATTGTGATACCAGAATATAGTGATACCAGGTGCGAGCGGTTCAGCCTAGGAAGCAGTGTCATGTGTGCTCCATCACCAGTTCCAGTAACCAGTGTTATGTGTGTGTACTGATTGTACACCATTTACATAACCAGTGTTATGTGTGTGTACTGATTGTACACCATTTACAGTAGCCAGTGTAATGTATGTGAATTGATTGTACACCAGTTCCAGTAATCAGTGTAATGTGTGTGTGTACTGATTGTACATCAGTTCCAGTAACCAGTGTAATATGTGTGTGTGTGTACTGATTGTACACCAATTCCAGTAAACAGTGTAATGTGTGTACTGATTTTACACCAGTTTCAGTAACCAGTGTAATGTGTGTGTATAGATTGTACACCAGTTCCAGTATTCAATGTAATGTGTGTACTGACTGTAAACCAGTTTCAGTAACCAGTGTAATGTATGTGTACTAATTGTACACCAGTCCTAGTAACCAGTGTAGTGTGTTTGTACTGATTGTACTCCAGTTCCAGTAACCAGTGTAATGTGTTTGTACTGATTGTACTCCAGTTCCAGTAACCAGTGTAATGTTTGTGTACTGATTGTCCACCAGTTCTAGTAACCAGTGTAATGTTTGTGTGTGTGTACTGATTGTCCACCAGTTCCAGTGTAATGTTTGTGTGTGTGTACTGATTGTCCACCAGTTCTAGTAACCAGTGTAATGTTTGTGTGTGTGTACTGATTGTCCACCAGTTCTAGTAACCAGTGTAATGTTTGTGTGTGTGTACTGATTGTCCACCAGTTCCAGTGTAATGTTTGTGTGTGTGTACTGATTGTCCACCAGTTCCAGTAACCAGTGTAATGTGTTGTCTCACTTTGATTGTGAGTTCGTCGCCTCCATCCACAGATGGAGCCTATCCTTGCCCGCCCCCCCCCCCCCCCCGAATTCTTTCCTTCTGAGGATATGGGCTATTTTAAACTTTCCAGCTTCCCCGCAATACTTGCCCATAACAGCCTTGACATGTCCATCTAAGCGCCACATGTAGGAGGCCAGACCAGATAGAAACTCTGTGTTAAGTATACTAGACGAAAGTGTAAATCAACACAGAACTGGTGTTCTATATCATTGCTTTGATTGTCAAGACTGACCATCCAGGCCTAGCCTAATGGAAAGAGAAAAAGTTAGGCAGTTCTTTAACTATCTGGACATCCCGTCATTTGTTGACTATCAGTCGCGTTTATTGCAGGGGAGGCGGTGGGGTCATGGCTGGAGACCTGTTTAGAAGAAAAAGAGTTAAAGCTGTGTAACTGTAAATACAGCTGGGCCATCGAGGCCAACAGATTCCGAACTGTTGGTATCTTAGTGGCAGCAGAGTCGTCCCTGAGAGAAATCTGCCAGACGGTGAGGCGCATTAACCCTTTCCTGTCCCTGTCATAATAAATTGTTTCTGATTTTATGTGCCACAAAGTAACTCTTCCTGCTCTTATGTCGCAATTAACTCTTTCTGCTCTTATGTCGCAATTAACTCTTTCTGCTCTTATGTCGCAATTAACTCTTTCTGCTCTTATGTTGCAATTAACTCTTTCTGCTCTTATGTCGCAATTAACTCTTTCTGCTCCTGTGCCGCAATTAACTCTTTCTGCTCCTGTGTCGCAGTTAACTCTTTCTGCTCCTGTGCCGCAATTAACTCTTTCTGCTTTTATGTCGCAATTAACTCTTTCTGCTCCTATGTCGCAATTAACTCTTTCTAATCTCGTGTCACAATTAATACCTTCTGATCCTGCATCACAATTAACTCTTTCTGCTCCTATGTCGCAATTAACTCTTTCTGCTTCTGGGCCACAACTGACTATTTCTAATCTTGTGTCACAATTAATACCTTTTGATCATGCATTACAATTAACTCTTTCTGCTCCTATGTCGCAATTAACTCTTTCTGCTCCTATGTCGCAATTAACTCTTTCTGCTTCTGTGCCACAATTAACTCCTTCTGATCATGTATCATAATTAGCTCTCTTTGATCCTGTATCACAATTAACTCTTTCTGATCCTGTGTCACAATTAACACTCTTTGATCCTGTATCACAATTAACACTTTCTGATCCTGTGTCACAATTAACTCTCTTTGATCCTGTGCCACAATTAGCTCTCTTTGATCATGTCTCACAGTTAACTCTTCTTGATCCTGTGTCACAATTTAATTCTCTTTGATCCTGCATCACAATGAACTAATTCCGACCTTTAGTCATAGAGATCCCGGACAGAACACTTTTGTTTCTCCTCTCCTACGTCATTGTTATCTTAGACACGTGATTTACATCAAAAGCCCATTTATTTATATTTGCAATTAAATAGAAATTAATTCAGATCCTTTATCAGTTCATGCCTTAAATTATAAAGTTCAGTTTGAATTTAGAATATATACAACATTGCGAACATAATGAAAAGAAATACTGTACAATAAAGGTGTAAATAAACTGACTTTGGCATAACATTTTAAAATAACGAGATATGTTCGAGAATTCCAGCAAACCACCACAGTACACATTCAGCTCTCTAATTATAAAGATCTTCGTCAAGAGCCCAAGTTCTTTGTTACCGAGTATCATCCAATCAATCGCCCATTTACATTTATTTACCATCATTTACATGTATACCACCAGTTCAGAGAAGTGATTGTCCGGTTTTAACAGCACAAACATAACGAAAATATAGTTCTTTAACATTTTCAAACGTCGACGGTGAGGACTTTTTACAAAATTTATTTTTAGCTCCGGTTTGTCCCGCCATTGTCTGTGGAGGTTTTCCGGCCAAACATTGTCGTCACTGGCTCTAAACCAATGGACGAGAAAAACTGGGACATGGTGTTCATTGGAAAAGAAGTCGCTATGGAAATGATGGAATTCAGTTCTAAGTAGATAGATAGATAGATAGATAGATAGATAGATAGATAGATAGATAGATAGATAGATAGATAGATAGATAGATAATGTATTATGTATGTATGTATGGAAAGAATGTATGTATGCATGGGTAGATAGATATGTATGTATGTATCTTCTTATATCTTATATCCTTCCTGTGCCGTTAAACGTCACATAGGTCTCGCAAAGTAGTTTGCCAAATTTTCCTGTCTTCGGCGAGTCTTTCAACCTCATCAAGGGATTTTATGCCTGTTAATTTGGCCTCTCTTAACAATGTCCTCTTCAGAGTTTCACGCGGTCTGCCTATTTTTCTTCGGCCTGTTGTGTTCCACTTGATAGCTTGTTTGGGAATCTCTGATCATTTCTTCTCATCACGTGATCAACGTATGTCCATTTCCTTCTCCTGATCACCCATGAGACTGGTTGTTGTTCAGTCATCTGTCTTATCTCTGCATTGTTTTTGAATTCGTTCCACTTGATGCAGAGTATTTTCCTTATGCATTTGTTTTCAAAAGAGTCTAATTTCTTGTCTGTTTCTTTAGTTGTTTTCCAGCTTTCGCATGCATAAATGAGGGTGGATATTACATTTGAATTGAATAGTCTTAACTTGAGTTTTGTGCTTATAACTTTTGAATTCCATATGTTCTCATGATTCTTGAAGATTGATGCTGCTTTTGCAATTCTGATTCTAACTTCCTTTCTGGTGTCACCATCCTGGTCTATGTAGCTGCCAAGGTATGCAAATTGATTGACTTCTTCAATATCTGTCCCTTCTCTGTGTATTTTTCCATTTTGGTTAAGGGGAATTTTCATTATTTTTGTTTTGTCCTTGTTAATTCACATTGTTACTGATAAGAGTTATGTCATCAGCAAAATCAAGATCTTCTAGTTGGGTCCCATGTACCCAGTCAATACCTGTGTTACCTGTGCAGCATTTTTTCTTTATGAAGTCTATTGTAATTCACAAACGTAAAGGAGACAGTATACATCCTTGTTTCACACCTGTTTCAATCTGGAACCATTCACTCATCCCTTCTTCATGTATGTATGTATAGATATGTATGTATGTGTAGATAGATAGATATGTATAGATAGATTGTATAGATAGATATGTATATATTTGTATAGACAGATATATATGTATAGATAGACAGTTAGATAGATATGTATGTATACATAGACAGATAGATATATGTATGTATAGATAGATATATGTATGTATGTATAGATAAATATGTGTGTATGTGTAGATAGATAGATATATAGTGGATAGATAGACAGATAGATATGTATGTATAGATTGATAGTGTATGTATGTATGTATAGACTGACAGTGATTGTATGTATAGATAGACATGTATGTATGTTTGTATAGACTGACAGTGATTGTATGTATAGATAGACATGTATGTATGTTTGTATAGACAGATAGATAGATATGTATGTATGTATGTATAGATAGACAGATAGATAGATAGCAGATAGATAGACAGACAGATATGTATAGATACATAGATAGATAGATAGATAGACAGTGCATATGTGTATATATGTATGTATGTATAGATTGATAGATAGATAGTGTATGTATAGACAGATATATACAGACAGATAGATTTATAGATAGATAGTGTATATATACATATAGATATATAGATATACTTATATATATGTATATATATAGATACATAGATATGCATGTATAGATAGATAGTGTATGTATGTATATGTGTGTATAAATAGAGAGATATGTATGTATGTATGTATTTATGTGTGCATGTATGAATATATGTATGTACAGATAGATGGACAGTGTATATATGTATAGATAGTGTATGTATGTATAGATAGATAATGTATGTATGTATAGATAAATAGTATATGCATTATGTATAGATAGATAGCGTATGCATGTATAGATATATAGTGTATTTATGTATAGATAGTGTATGTATAGATAGATAGATAGTGTATGTATGTATGTACAGATAGATAGTGTATGTATGTATATGCAGATAGATATATAGTGTATGTATGTATATAGAGATATATAGTATATGTATGTATATAGAGATAGATAATTTATGTATGTATAGTGTATATGTGTATGTATAGTGTGTGTATGTATGTATAGATAGATAGTGTATATATGTATAATGTGTATGTATAGATAGATAGATAGTGTATGTATGTATAGATAGATAGATAGTGTATATATGTATAATGTATATGTGTATGTATAGATAGATAGTGTAAGTATGTATGTATAGATAGTGCATTTATGTATGTTTGTATAGAAAATGTATGTATATATGTATGTATAGATAGAGTGTATGTATGTATGTATGTATAGATAAAGTGTATGTATGGATAGATAGTGTATGTATGTACATACAGATAGGTAGTGTATATATGTATGTATAGATAGAGTGTATGTATGTATGTATAGGTATAGTGTATGTATGGATAGATAGTGTATGTATGTACATACAGATAGGTAGTGTATGTATGTATGTATAGATAGTGTATGTATGTATGTATGTATAGATAGATAGATAGTGTATGTATGTATAGTGTATATGTGTATGTATCGATAGATAGTGTATGTATGTATGTATGTATAGATAGTGTATTTAGGTATGTTTGTATAGATAGTGTATGTATCGATAGATAGTGTATGTATGTATGTATAGATAGTGTATATAGGTATGTTTGTATAGATAGTGCATGTATGTATAGATAATGTATTTATGTATGTTTGTATAGATAGTGTATGTATGTATAGATAGTGTATGTATGTATAGACACAGTGTATGTATGTACATATAGATAGATAGAGTATGTAAAGATATAGTGTATGTATGTATAGATAGATAGTGTATGTATGTACGTATGGATAGATAGATAATTAGATAGATAGATATGTATCTATAGATAGATGGACAGATAGATAGTAATGTATGTACATATAGATAATTAGATTGATAGATATGTATGTATAGATAGAAAGATAGTGTATGTATGGATAGATATACAATTAGATAGATATGTTTATATAGATAGATTATGTATGTCTGTGTAGATAGATAGTGTATGTATGGATAGATAGATATGTATGTATAGATAGATAATGTATGTATGGATAGATAGATAGATAGATATGTATGTATAGATAGATAATGCATGTATGTTCGTATGGATAGATAGACAGATAATTAGATAGACATATATGTATGTATGTACAAATAGACAGATAAAAATCACAACAACGATAACTTGTTCCAGTTACGGTTTGCTTACACGAGAAAAGTTACAGCTTTCAAATGCTACACCAAGCTAGAGCTACAAACATGGCGCTAGCACACAATCCACTCTGTTCTAGAAGTTTTCGCGGCATAGACCCGGCCTCGCTACATTTTCTTTCTCCAGGTTTTCTTACAACACGTCGAGCCCCCCCCCCCCCCCCCCAGTGACCTAGTCTAGTACTGTAGGATAGCAAACATTTGAAACAAGGGGCTTAACTCTTCTTATCTAATGTTAACATTTCTTACGAAACCTTGTTGTCTTCCTGCAATGTAAACCTCAGTTGAATTCGAAAAAAATCTTTCAACTTTATTTCCAGAGTAAAAACAACAACAACAACAACAACAACAACAACAAATTATCCAGAATATGAGGAAAATGAAAAGAAAAAAAAAAGAGCAAACGTGCGCGCGCGCGCGCTCATGTAAGGTCTTGAAATATGGACTAACAAAGAGCAAGGTTTTGCGGCTGTTTCGTCAGAATCGAAATGGATATTTTTATTTCAACTCTGAAATCTAGAGATGACGTAATGCTCAGGGGAACGAAAGGTGGAGACTCGCCTTGAAAGGCCATACCTAGTTCCATATAGGGATGAGTGACCTTAAGAGCGGTGTGGCTGATCGCACACAAGTATGAATGACTTTAGAGCGGTGTGACTGATCGCACACAGGTATGAATGACCTTAGAGCGGTGTGGCTGATCACACACAGGTATGAATGACCTTAGAGCGGCGTGGCTGATCACACACAGGTATGAATGACCTTAGAGCGGCGTGGCTGATCACACACGGGTATGAATGACTTCAGAGCGGCGTGGCTGATCACACACGGGTATGAATGACTTCAGAGCGGCGTGGCTGATCACACACGGGTATGAATGACTTCAGAGCGGCGTGGCTGATCACACACGGGTATGAATGACTTCAGAGCGGCGTGGCTGATCACACACGGGTATGAATGACTTCAGAGCGGCGTGGCTGATCACACACAGGTATGAATGACCTTAGAGCGGCGTGACTGATCACACACGGGTATGAATGACTTCAGAGCGGCGTGGCTGATCACACACGGGTATGAATGACTTCAGAGCGGCGTGGCTGATCACACACAGGTATGAATGACTTCAGAGCGGCGTGGCTGATCACACACAGGTATGAATGACTTCAGAGCGGCGTGGCTGATCACACACAGGTATGAATGACTTCAGAGCGGCGTGGCTGATCACACACAGGTATGAATGACTTCAGAGCGGTGTGGCTGATCACACACAGGTATGGATGAACTTTGAGAGGTGTGAATGGTCTTGCAGATGTAGGAATGACCTTAGAGCCGTATGGATGATCTGACAGGTATAAATGACCACAGAGCAGTATGACAGATCATATAGAGGTATGAATGACCTTATAGGGGCATGGCTGATCTTGCAGAAGTATGAATGACCTTTGAGTGATATGACAGATCTTACAAAGTTATGAATGACCTTCAAATGACATGACTGACTTGGCAGCGGAATAAGTGACTTTACAGGAGTTTTTGACCTTATAGCAGACACGAATGACCTCGGAGGGGTATGAGACACAGAGTGGCAGCACGAATGACCTCAGAGTGGCATGCTTGATCTTAAGAGAGGTGCGACTTTTCACATGACTCTTGCAGACTGATAGTACCAGCCTGGGATGAACTGAACAAAGAGTGGCGAAACGAGGGTGACCCCCACGACGACCTGCACGAGCTCATGTGTGTACCCTCCAGCTGCCCGACCCCGGAGTTTGGCATCTACGGCGTAGTTTTCCGAGAGGGCACAATCAGCGTGGGAGATCCAGTTTATGTTGTCTATAAACCGACGCTGTTTGCCTCGCTGTCATAGACTGCCAGTTTGCTCACAGTTAGCGAGAATATTTTCAGTCTTTTTGTTTTTTTTTATATATGTCACTTATTAATTCTGCATTAAATTTGTGTATGTGGTTGCTGGCACGAAGCAGCTTGTGTTGATCTCCATGTGGGTTGTTGTTGTTCTGGCTGTATGTGTGGACATGTTCTGACAGATGCATGTACGTGTTTGTGTGTGTGTGTGGAGGGGGTGTGTGGGTGGTGTTATATGACGGACAGTTGCTAGAGCAGAAAATCTGAGACCAGCAACAAAGAATCTTGGCACTGCAGCGTCCTAACTCTTCTCTCATCTGAGCAGAAATTCTAACTCTCTTCCAGGCAGCATGTGGGAGACTATCTGCACATTGAAGAGATCTTCATGTTTTCATAGCAATGAATGAGGATAGCCGTCATCATCATCATTACATTACCACCACAATCATGTATAACTTGATAGAGAATCTGATATTTCAGCCTTCATATATGTACAGTAACAAAGTTACATCATTCATTTGCATGTCCTTTGTGGAACTTTGCCTCCCAAACAGCTCTCCTGTAGGCCTCTCGGTTGTGAGCAAGATGGCCTGCTGCTGATACATCCATCTGCAGATCCTCAGTGATGTCTTGCAGCCATCTTCGCCTTGGTCTTCCTCTCTTTCTTTTTCCCATTATGTATCCTTCCAAGACGTTCTCTAAATTATCATGACACTTAATATGTCCTAAATATTTAAGTTTTCTCTGTTTAATCCTCTTTACTAGCCAGCTTTCTTCAATATTAAGTTCTTGTAGTATGGATATATTATTTCTTTTTTGTATCCATGATATCTGAAGAACTCTTCTGTAGCATTTACATTCAAAGGCATTTATGTGTTTCTCAGCTGTTTTGTTAAGTGTCCAGGTCTCACAGGCATATGTTGTGATGGGAAAGATGCATGCCTTTAAAAATCTTATTTTTGTAGCTCTGTCTGTTTATAGTAGTATTCTCTTGGCTATGGGATATAAGCAGGATTGGTACTCCGGAAACAATAGAGTGAGTACCCTTGTTTAAAAGGTATGTTGGTTGAGACTATAAGGGGGGTCTTGGGATAAGAGTGCAGCATGGAGAAAACTGAGTGGGTAGGGATAGTATAAATACCACTCACGATTAGTCAAAGGGGAGACTTACTTGTTTGTTGTAGGAAGAACCTTGCTAGTTTTTGATGTAGATGGAGTCTTACTAGGAGGAGCCTTTAGTAGTGGTAGTTTTTTGGTAGTTAGTTGGAGGATTTAGGTCTTGTGATGGCTGAGGTAGTCCGGGTGGAACATTGTAAGTATGGTTTTATGTGTATAAGGACATTGTAAGGTTTTCACCCATATGGCGTAGAGTTCTCTCACGCCAGGCATTGGCATTGTAACTTTTGTCTAGCCTGATGGCTACGTTTCCATCCTCATAAATTCAATCCTCATTTTTCCCATCAATAAACTTGTGTTGTCTGAATATATAAACTACACCGCTGGCTTTGTTGGAACTGTCATTGTTTGATGAGTTTTGTTATGTTGGAAGACTGCCAAGCTCAGTTAAGTGGTTGTATCAGTATTATTCTGTGGAGTTGAAAGCCTGGGAGTCTTGTTGTATTTTCTTAGTGTGTAACAGAGAAAATTGGTTTGTCTGATAGCACCACCAACAACAAGATGTAATTTCTAAGATGAAAACTGTACTCCACAAGAAGATTAATCCAGCAGAATACAGATTCAGCTGATTACAGCAAATATAATATGCCTCAGAGTCAAAATACGACTTTATGTTCCTCTCCACAGATTCTTTAGTTGTTTTACTTTCTGAAGTGTGATAGATGTCATCTTTTTAATATCCCTCATTGTATCTCCATTATTAGTTAGTAGTGATCCAAGATATTCTAATTCTCCACTTCTTTCAATTTTTCCTCATTGATACATATTTCAGCTGCCTTATTTGTTTTGTCGGTTGTCATCAATTTAGTTTTCTTCGCATTAAGATAGAAGTTTTGCTCTTCACTGTTCTTATGGACTGACATAATTAGTTTTTCCATTCCTTTTTGTGTTGTGGACAGTAATACTGTGTCATCAGCATATCTAATCTTTGGTATTTCATAACCTCCAATTGTTAGGGCATCGTAATATTCTTTGTCTACATCTTCTCTTCTTCTTCTGCATTCGAGATTGTTGGTCACATCAGATCTTGATCCCTGTTGACATGGCAAAGCCCACAGTCTTCTCTAGATCCTGATAGGAGTCCCAAAGCTTTTGCCCCAAGCTTGTGTCCTCAGGCCATGTCTCACGCCTCAGGTCTGCATGGTTTGGGAAATCTTGTAGGATATGTTCTGGAGTCTGGACTCCACTGCCACATGGACACTCGTCTGTGTGAGACATTTTAAATCGATGCAGGTGGGTCAGTAGGTTGCCGTGGCCTGTCCTTAGGTGGAAGAGGATGGTTTGCTGATGTCTTTGTACTTGGTGTATTGGATCTGTGTATTACATCTTTAACATTCTTCATTATATTTTCAGTATACAAGTTAAATAAGTAAGGCGACAACATGCACTCCTGACGGACCCCTTGTTTTATGTCAAACCAAGTTTTCACCATTTATTCTTAATGCTGCCTGTTGGTCTAGATACAGCAGTGATGTTAATTGTATCAAATGTGTTGGAAATCCCATTTTTTTCCCATTATTTCCCAAAGTTTCTGGTGTTGTACACAATCAAACGCCTCTGAATAGTCTATAGATAAATATAGATTCACATTAAATTTCTCTGCATTTCTCTATTATTTATTTAACATATGATCTCTTGATTCTCTTCCTTGCCTAAAACCAGCTTGGATCATATTGACTTCTTCTTCTATTTCTTATGAAGTCTACCCATTATGATTTTTAACATAATTTTACTGGTATGACTAATCAGGGCAACAGTTCTGTAGTCTGTGCATAATTTCAGGTTACCATTTTTTGGTAGTGGTATGAATACAGTTCTTTTCCATTCTTTTGGCCAAATATCTGAATGCCATATCTTTTTTATATAGTGAATGATAGATTGTTGCATGCTCCTTTCCTCCTGCTTTAATAAGTTCAGCTGTTATCTCATCAGATCCTGGTGATTTACTATTTTTCAGATTCTTTATTGCCCATAAAACTTCCCCTACTGTCGGTTCAGGTTCTTTCTCCTCCAATAATAATTCATGCTGTTGATTTCTGCTTTCACATTCAGTTGTTTCATATATTCCTCTGCAATATTCCTTCCATCTTTCTATAATTTCCTCTGTCTCTGTCAAGGTATTCCCCATTTCATCACATATTACATTTAGCTTAGTTGTGACATTTCTTGTCAATGTCTTTATTTCTTTAAATATTTCACTATCTCTTCCACATTTTGGATGTCCTTCTTTCACAACAATCTTTTATGTATTGTTTTTTGTCTTTTCTTATGTTTCTTCATACCTCTTTGTTGTTGTTTGTCACTTTCCATTGCGTCTTCATTTCTCTATGTTGTTTTATCAGTTCTAGTGTGCCAGCTGTAATCCATCCATTCTTTTATGTTTTCTTTACTGGAACCATGTCTTTAGCTGTTGTTATTAAGATATCTCTGGCCTGCATAGCCAATTCATCCACTGTCATCTCCTCCTGTACAGCCATCAGGATTTCGAAACGATTCTTCACTTCTATATCATATAAATCAGGTCAGGGGCTTTAACTCACAAAAGGAAATAGTTTTCATTGTTATCTTCCTTTAAATCAGTTTGTGTAGATAGGATTACTGTAATCTAAAATGAAGACAGACATCATATCTGTCAGACTTCACAGAAAGAAAAAGGCCACATTAGATCAACAATGTTAACAAGACTTTATCTCAGTTTTTTTCTCTCCATGCCACCAGATTATCTTGCCCAGACTTTATTCTCTGGATCTGTTTCTGAGTACTTTATCTGTTTAGGTTGTCTGCATATAACACTGCACCTACCTAACATACACACATATTTTAAAAAAACAAACTGCCCAGCCCGAGTGGTAAATGTTCAAACATTTCAACACAGAACTTCTTTACAGAAATTAAAGAGATACTTCGTCTGACAAGTTTGACCATAAAACATTTGCTGGCAAATGTACTGTAGCATATTTTAAGAAAAAAAAAACATTTGATAATTGTATTGATAAAAGAAAAGGTGTAGTTTGTATCTGATATCCAGCAATGAAATCTGTTAAATTGTGGGCAGGAACTTCAGAATGGGGGGGGGGGGGGGGGGGGGGGGGGGAAAGGGGATTAAATGAAACTTACAGCGGTGATTCTGTGTGGAGGATATCATCAATTCTTACAAACAGGCAGGATTTTTTAAAAAATCAGTTGGTAAATATTGGTAAACATGTGATATTTAGGCAAAGTCTAAATAAAATGCACAGTTTCTACCACCAGCCTTATTTTTAGAATAAAGAACATCTTCCTTTCTGCTTCTTTCTACCAAAACTTCTCATCAAAATCTATTTTGGCAGAGCATGGGGAGTACAGCACAAAGTAATGCATATTTCAACAAAGACTCAACAAATAAATGCTATACAATAAAAACATTAAAAAAAAACCACTCAATATTTCAAACAAATCTATGAAAAATGTTGTCCTCAGAAACAGAACTGCCTCAGTCAGATCTTCCTTCATAAATGCCCTCAGATTTGATCTGCTAAGATAAGAGAACAACTGCCTGACGCTGACCTGCGTCAGATGGAAAACCACCAACCATCATCCAAGAGCAGTTTTAAGATTTACATGAAAATGGCCTCTCGTACTGCTGTGATGAACAACCATATTATTCTCCTATAAACTATCATTCTGGAGAGTCAGCACATTTCTACTGACAACACAGCCCTTGTTCCAAGCCTCTAACATCTTAATGCTGTGTCTAACACAGACGTTGGCTCGATTCTCCATGTTTGAAAATAAATGTTATTACAAAATATATATGCCATATTTCCTGCTGCATATGACACACTGGCATGCAAGATGCAATTCAGCAAGGAATAGTTTGGAAAAAAGCTAAAAACTCCATATTTTCCATGAACCTCATAGCCTCACCCTCAACATGGTTCTGGTCCAAGATTGCATGTTACTCGATATTCTTCCGCTGAACTTCTTAAGCAAAACCTGCAACTAACCTTATACTTACAGGTATATCTGCACTCATAGCTAACTTGTGTCAGCTACCTTGCTTGGGGTTTATTGAGCAGCTTACAAAGCACAGTTTTACATTGTCAATGTGGGACATGTCTAAGCGGTACAGGTCTATGCGTTACAGGTCTATGTGTCTATCATTAACCCAAACTTAACTATCAGGGAACTAGATACAGGATATGTCTGGACAAACATAACCAGACACGCTCTCACCTGCAATCCCCAGGGAAAGAGGAAACAAGGATGACCTAGAAATAGCTGGCATATGAGGCAGGGATAAAAAAAAAAGATGGACTACACCTGGACATGGACAGAAGAAACAGCCCATGACAGAAATAAGTGGAGAACCCTTGTTGATGGCCTATGTCCCAGACAGGGGTAGAGAAGATGAAGAAGGAAGGAGAGTTTTCAGGGAAAAAAGTGCATCTTATATGGCAGGAAATATGGTGCTTATTATGTAAATATCAAAACTAAATATATCAGCATATGTTCACAACAACATACATAAT
This sequence comes from Achatina immaculata, assembly GCA_009760885.1. Classification (NCBI taxonomy): domain Eukaryota; kingdom Metazoa; phylum Mollusca; class Gastropoda; order Stylommatophora; family Achatinidae; genus Lissachatina; species Lissachatina immaculata. Next base: position 688,527 of record CM019701.1, on the reverse strand, counting down.
ATTGTAATATATATGGGTTTATATGTATACAAGATTAATATACATAATATTGTAATATATATGAGTTTATACAAGATTGTCAAAGAAAAAAAAATAATGCTAAAAACAAAAGAGCAAAGAGCAAAATCCAGCAAAGATCCCCATGGACTGCAAACAATTCTTCACAAATATTTTAATCTTTACTCTTTAATGTGGTAAGAATACTGGCTCAGCACCTGGTAAAGATAAGACAAAATATATGGTCATTATAAATACAAGGTCAGGAACTTTCACCTTCTAGTGACAGACATTATGAAGGATAACAACTTTCACTTCCTAGTGACAGACAGTATGAAGGATAGGAACTTTCACCTTCTAGTGACAGACAGTATGAAGGATAGGAACTTTCACTTTCTAGTGACAGACAGTATGAAGGATAGGAACTTTCACTTTCTAGTGACAGACATTATGAAGGATAGGAACTTTCACCTTCTAGTGACAGACAGATAGGAACTTTCACTTTCTAGTGAGACAGTATGAAGGATAGGAACTTTCACCTTCTAGTGACAGACAGATAGGAACTTTAACTTTCTAGTGACAGACATTATGAAGGATAGGAACTTTCACTTTCTAGTAACAGATAGTATGAAAATCAGAAGGAAAGAGACCTACAAATATATGGAAACATTTTTAATAGCTACAACAAAATAAGAGAAAAAAAATATCATCACTATGTTCTATAACATTTATTAAAATATTCTCTGGGGAGACAAAGACAGCCATACATACAGCCTCAAGATAACCATATACAAAACCACCAGTTCTGACAGGATAACCATATATAAAACCACTATAAGACCAGTAGCTCTGTCAAACATAAAACCACTATAAGACCAGTAGCTCTGTCAAACATAAAACCACTATAAGACCAGTAGCTCTGACAAACATAAAACCACTATAAGACCAGTAGCTCTGACAAACATAAAACCACTATAAGACCAGTAGCTCTGACAAACATAAAACCACTATAAGACCAGTAGCTCTGACAAACATAAAACCACTATAAGACCAACAGCTCTGTCAAACATAAAACCACTATAAGACCAACAGCTCTGACAAACATAAAACCACTATAAGACCAACAGCTCTGACAAACATAAAACCACCATAAGACCAACAGCTCTGACGAACATAAAACCACCATAAGACCAACAGCTCTGACGAACATAAAACCACTATAAGACCAGTAGCTCTGACAAACATAAAACCACTATAAGACCAGTAGCTCTGACAAACATAAAACCACTATAAGACCAACAGCTCTGTCAAACATAAAACCACTATAAGACCAACAGCTCTGACAAACATAAAACCACCATAAGACCAACAGCTCTGACAAACATAAAACCACCATAAGACCAACAGCTCTGATGAACATAAAACCACTATAAGACCAACAACTCTGACAAACATAAAACCACCATAAGACCAACAGCTCTGACAAACATAAAACCACTATAAGACCAACAGCTCTGACAAACATAAAACCACTATAAGACCAACAGCTCTGACAAACATAAAACCACCATAAGACCAACAGCTCTGACAAACATAAAACCACTATAAGACCAACAACTCTGACAAACATAAAACCACCATAAGACCAACAGCTCTGACAAACATAAAACCACTATAAGACCAACAGCTCTGACAAACACAAAACCACCATAAGACCAACAGCTCTGATGAACATAAAACCACCATAAGACCAACAGCTCTGACGAACATAAAACCACTATAAGACCAGTAGCTCTGACAAACATAAAACCACTATAAGACCAGTAGCTCTGACAAACATAAAACCACTATAAGACCAACAGCTCTGACAAACATAAAACCACTATAAGACCAACAACTCTGTCAAACATAAAACCACTATAAGACCAACAGCTCTGACAAACATAAAACCACCATAAGACCAACAGCTCTGACAAACATAAAACCACCATAAGACCAACAGCTCTGACGAACATAAAACCACTATAAGACCAACAACTCTGACAAACATAAAATAATGTTTTTTTCCTTCATACATGGTGATTATAAAGTCACTCCTTGATTAAGAATAATCATATCAAGAATTATTTCTGAAAACTGGTCATCAGTTCTATACAAAGTTGTTATTTATCATTTTCTCATAGCAGTGTAAACACAAGGATATTCGAGAAAAGTAGCGTGTAACTGGAACAAGATGATGATATGCTGATGCAAGGTGGTGAGATAAAAACATGAACACTGGCATTACACAGACCAGTTCTTGAGTTTTTCTTTTGTTCCTGTAATGCTGTAACCAGCAGGATCAAAATGGCATTTATGAAGGAGAAAGTCTAGCTTGTTTTGTGATGATGATGATGATCATCATCATCAGGTGCTGTGCCAACTGGCAATGGCTATTATGCTTCTCCAGTGTACACGATCCTTCATGCAGGCCATCAGCTCAGTTGGTGATCTCCTCTCACACCATCCCGTCAGACTGTCCAGTAGCATTTCTCTTGGTCTTCCTCTTGATCTTATTCCTTCTAATTTCCCTGTTGTTATAATATTTTCTATGCCCCCTCTTTTCATTGCATGTCCTATGAAAGTACATTGTCTCTCTCTTATTTTTTTGACAAGGTTTTTTTGTCTCTCCAGCTCTTCTACATTCTTCATTAGTTATTTTTGCTGTCCAGGGGATTCGCAACATTCTTCTAATAAACCACATTTCTGCTCGTTTTTTAACACTTTGTTGACCAAATACGGGAAAATCCGTATTTCTGGTTTCCGTGCGTTGTTGACCGAAAGGCGGATTTGCCGTATTCGATGGTCGTCTTATTTAAACTGTTTCTAGCGTGTTATTTAAAGTAATTTTTGGTTGTTTGTATTTTTACTGCAAAGTTAATATAATAAAATATTGTTTTTAATCTTCGTAACTTAAAAAAAAATAGAAATCTCGCGGGTTTAGCTGTCGGAAACACGTGTTTACGAGATTTCGCCAAGTCGACATTTTGTGCAAATGGCGGAGCACGTTACGCTCGATGTTACTGTGACAGTACAATGAATTATGCCCAGAATCTTTGTCAGACTACCCTAGTAATGAATAAAAATCACTGTTTAATGATTCTAGTAATGAAATTGATGTGTTTCAAAGTGATTTCTGTGACGGCGATCTGATTAAAAATACGATAACTAGGCACAGTGTTGCTGTGTCAGAAGTGAAAATTCCAGAGATAGTGTGATTGTGATTCGAAGTCAGGATATGATTTTTCAACAGTAAGTATTTCATATTTTTATGTGATATAGTTAGCAGTGATATAGGTGTGTGGAGTAACATTGATTCTACACCAGTTCTTGAAAAATTTATAGGAAATTCTGGTGTTTCAGTGAATGTAAACAAACAAGACAGCATGGAGGAAATTTTCAGTACAGTGTTTGGCAATGATTTTTTTAAAACTGTTACCTCATCATGAAAATTTATACTGTGCACAGACACAACATATGAACAAACTACTGCCTTTTTGTCTGAAAATATAACACATTCAGACATTAACAAATTCTTTGGATTGATCATTTTGATGGGCCAGACTAGGAAGCCACACTGAACAACAGACCCTCTTCTGGAAACACCAATATTTTCAAAAACAATGAGCAGAGCTAAATTTGAGCATCTTCTGACACTTCTGCATTTCTCTGACAACTCTCAAACATTTCCAGAAACAAGTAGAATTAGCAAAATAAAACCTCTGCTGGATTATTTTTTGCCTAAATTTCAAGAGTTGTATAAACCGAAGCAGCAGCTTTCGACTGATGAAGGAAAGACGAAAGATTTGTTCGCATGATATCAACAATGCACAACAGCGATTGTCTGGAATAGTAAATAATCATGTTCTGGTGAATCCTGAGGATGAAGGCACTAAAAAAGCATCATCTACCAAGTGCAGAGTGTGCTTGGTCAATGAGAAAAAGAGTGAAACAAATTTTTTTTTGTCAAAGTGGTCAAAGTTGTCAAGTTCCACTGCATTCAGATAGTTGTTTCACAAGATATCACACCCTCAAGAAGTACTAGAGGGTCTTGGGAGTCTGTCTACCAAGTTGGATTACATTCCCTAAAGGGTGAGTAGAGATATGCATGTTTTTCTAAGTTCACTCAAAAAAGTTCATTTTTCAGAAAAATGGCTGGGAACTGGGGGTTTTTCAGGGTAAATAACTGTGGTCAACAAAGTGTTAACATTCATTGATAAGGATGTGTTGGCTAATATGTTTCTCATTCTCTGAAATGCAGTCTTTGCTTGGCCTATTCTGTTCCTAATTTCTGTTCTGCATTTCCCATCTGAAGTTATTACTACTCCAAGGTATTTGAATTTCTGCACCTGCTTTAGAATGTGATTCATTCATTCATTCATTCCTTTGCATGTCCCTTGCGGAACTTTGCCTCCCAAACAGCACTCCTGTAGGCCTCTCGGTTGTGAGCAAGATGGCCTGCTGCTGCTGCATCCATTTCCAGATCATCAACGATGTCTTGCAGCCATCTTCGTTTCGGTCTTCCTCTTTTTCTTTTTCCCATTATGTATCCTTCCAATACGGTCTTCTCTAAATTATCATGACGTTTAATGTGGCCAAAATATTTAAGTTTTCTTTGTTTAATCCTCTTTACTAGCCAGCCTTCTTCAACATTAAGTTCTTGTAGTATGGATATTTGTTCTTTTTTTGTGTCCATGATATTAGAAACATTAGAAGCATCAAAGTGTTCAGGCCACCAGTTCATGATACTCAAACTTTGAAGACAGAGAGCTAATCATTCTCTGGACAACAAATGGAACATGTGGCAAAAAACTGAGTATCAGCTAATCATTCTCTGGGCAATAGATGGAACATGTGGCAAAAAACTGATTATCAGCTAATCGTTCTCTGGGCAACAAATGGAACATATGGCAAAAAAACTGATTATCAGCTAATCATTCTTTGGGCAACAAATGGAGCACATGCTTATTTATATAATTATTCATATAATTATTTTCACTATTATTTTCCTTTGTCGAGTTCACAAACAAAAGTTGGGAAAATAATACCACATAAGCATTTAATTTTGTAAAATCTGGAATCTTTCAGGCAGAAATCTGGTCACAAGCTGGTCAGAAGGTGGGTGAAAGTCCCCGCAGAGGTGGGCTGGAGCCTGTGAAGGAAAACATTCAGTGTTTATAAAACAGAATTATTATATATGTGAGATCCTCAAACCTCTCTCTACAGCTGTGTGTATCTGTGCTGGGACAATCTTGACCTTTCTCTTCAGATGTGTGTATCTGTGCTTTCTTCTGTCTCTTCTGAGACAATCATGACTCTCTCTACAGCTGTGTGTATCTGTGCTTCCTACTGGCCATGTTGGGACAATCTTGAATCACAGGCTTCGTACCAGATGATGAACAGATTACAGCGAGGCCTGTGGGCTTGGAGAAAGTCACAAGCAATTCTGAGGTGTAGTTTGAGGTAGAGTCAGCAGAAATGTGGAGAGGCAGTAGAAATATATAAAGTCAGTAGAAATGTGTAAAGTCAAAAGATGGAGTCAGTAGAAATGTATAAAGTCAGTAGATGGATTCAGTAGAAATGTGTAGAGTCAGTAGAAATATATAAAGTCAACAGAAATGTATGGAGTCATTAGATGGAGTCAGCAAAAATGTACAAAGTCAGTAGATGGAGTCAGTAGAAATGTATAGAGTCAGTAGAAATGCATAGAGTCAGCAGAAATGTACAAAGTCAGTAGATGGAGTCAGCAGAAATATATATAGTCAGTAGAAATGCATAGAGTCAGCAGAAATGTATCACTTATGAAGGCATCACAATGAAAGAGAGAAAAGTGTGGAAGCCAGACATGGAAGCAGTTCTGAGAAGATTGTGAGATACTAGAAATGTACTATCTGTGAAAATTGTTTCTGATCAACAAGTCAACCAGTTGACTGAGACTGGTTAGTTGACTGACCAGACACTATTAGGACGTAGCATCTCCACAACAATGCCAGGGATTTAAGTTGTTGCTATACCTCAACACTAACCTCTTAAACTCAACGCCCACTGCCCACAAGTAGAATTTCTGTTACAAATTTCAAGTTCCTTCAACAAATAAAATGAACATTTTCTAATTTCAGTTCAAAGTTGGTCACTGTTTTGTCCCCAGGTCAAATTTTTATGTCATCACATACTGTAATTCATCATTTCTCTAATCAAATCATGGACAGTCAAAAAATTTGCTTGCAGCACTGCCTGTGTGTCACAACAGGCTAAAAGTGAGTAGACAAACTATGACCTGACAAGAAATTTTCCTGGGTTCTGTGTCACAACAGCCTGATAAATCAGCAATCGCGCTAGGATTCTTTGAAACCGGTACAGATGTTCCTGTCTTTCACCTTCCACGAAGTACTTTCCGAAATATCGGTTTTCTCAGTACAACATTCGGTACTTCATACACCTACTTTACAGATGTCAGCAGACAGCAAATGTTTGTGTGAAGTTTTTTTTCCCTGTTATCTTATTTGTGGTGAGATTTAACCTTCACAAACTGCTCACATGCTGAACAGAAGTCAAAACTGGATGATACTCCTCCATCAGAGTTCAGCATCATCAGCCTCAAGACCCAAATATCCTCGAACCGATTTTGCTAGTGGTTTTTACTCGTTTTTTTAATAATATAAACTAGTTATGGCAACTGATGATATCCAAAACTTTCAGTTTTATTGTTTTTAATCAGTAATTTACCGGTAACTGTGGTTAATGCGATCACTGGATCAATGAGAGAGGAACCAAAATGGTTCCCATCTCGGTGGAGCTTACTGAAAACTCTTAAACAAGAACTCTCTGGGATATCAGTGTTCCATATTTTTTGTGTACAACTTTGAGAACCAGGAAAGTTATGACTGCCATCCACTATCACCATCATCATCTTACCATTATCATCACCACCACTATCATCATTTGCATCATCACACTGTATGTGTCACATCATCACTAACACCGCAACCATCAATGCCAGCATTACCACCAGACACAGAAAAGAACGGCCAAGTTTCAACATACCAGTTTAGCTTGCTGTACTCTGTGCCCGCACTGTCGTACATGTGAAATGTGTACGCATGTCTGGACTTGTTGGAATGGTTGGCTTCACTCTTGTGTACAACCTCCCCATGTATCAGCACTAGAGATCCTGGAAAAAAGTAAAGCGTCTAGCAAAAATAATGTACATACAGACAGGAACAGAAACGTACAATATAACACTTGTTCAAATAAGAAACAATCAGGCTTGTACGCAGGGAAGTGACAGAAGCATGTGCTTAACCTTTGGAAAATAGTAGACTTGGAGTGCTCCATCTGCACTCTTTCAAAGGTTACACACACACACATACACTGTGTTCTATAAATAAAATGATTAAAGCACTCTGGATATACCAAACAGTTTTCACTGCTGTTAATCTCAACATCTGCCACATTATATGTTAAGATTTTCATATGTGCCACTTTAAACAAAATATGTATCACTTTAAACATCAATCCTACAGTATGTGTCACACTTTAAACATCAATCCTACAGTATGTGTCACACTTTAAACATCAATCCAACAGTATGTGTCACATGAAGACTCAGCTATAGATACATTACCTGCTTTCACCTCTGCTGGAACGAACCTGTCATCATCATACTCTGGTGGTGGATTTGTGAAGGTGACAGTAGCAACTTCTGAGTCTTCTTCTTCTTCCTGGCACCTGATCATGTAGCGGTCATTGTCTACACCATCTGAGGGGGGAAAAATGTTTATACACCGGTCACTATCTACACCAGTGGTTCTAAAACTGTAGTCAGGTAGGGATTCCCATAGAAAGAGTAGATTATGCAGAATATGTGATGGTTTTTGGTTCATACCAGGTGATGGAGGAATGTAGAGGAGCTGGAGTGAATTACCACTGGCTATGGGGGGGTGGGGGACTTTGCGGATGACGTCTGTCTACTATCAAGCAGCCACAAAGATATGCAAGATAAAATAGACAAGCTAACTCATGATGCAAACAACATAGGACTAAAGATCAACGTAAGAAAGACAAAGTTAATGAAGCAAAATATGAACAGAAATGTACTCAGAGTAGATAGCAAGTTAGTGGAGGAGGTCAACGAATTTGTATATCTTGGCAATGGAGTAGTAGAAAATGGAGACAGCACAGAGGACATCAACAGCAGATTTACTAGAGCAAACCAGGCTTTTGCAATGCTGCAGACTATTTGGAAATAAAAAAAACTAAGCATGAATAAAAAAAATCAGGATATTTAAGAGTAATGTTCTAAGTGTACTACTCTATGGAAGTGAATGCTGGAAAATCACCAAAACCATAGAAAACAAGTTGACTAAAATGTTTACGAAGAATTAGAAAAATATTCTGGCCAAACACCATAAGAAATAACATCTTGTTGTCAGAAATGCAGATGAAGTCACTGACAGCAGTTATTGAGGAAAGACGCTGGCGATGGTTGGGACATGGCTCCGAATGACTGACAACTCACTACCAAAAATAGCACTAAGATGGACACCACAGGGGAACAGAAGTAAGGGTAGACCAAAAGAGACATGGAGAAGAACAACAGAAAGGATGTTGAGCAATAGAGGGCTCACCTGGGCAAGAGCAGAAAAAAAAGCAAAGGACAGGCATTTGTGGAAAATCCTTGCGGAAGCCCCATGTGCCCTGGGCACTTAAGGTTCAGAGAGAGAGAGAGATAGGGTGGGTGGGGGGGGGGGGGTCAGTGACCTGAAAAAATACTTTGGGAACCACTGGTCTATTCTATCTGAAGAGACAAGAAAACCATGTCATGAAAAAGGTCATATGGTAAGTATATGAAACAACAAACATGGCAGTGGCAGACTTCCTGAGTCCCTGAACCAGCACTATCCTTATAATTAGCTCCACAGAGAAGCAAGGCTGTCTGGCCAGTGGCAGAATGTCACTCTCATTGTTGCACCACTTCCTAAATCTCATCACATCAGATGTGAACCTGCCACTGTGCAGGGCCTCTTTAAACTGACAGAGGATGCAATAACTGCAAGGTGCTGGATCAGGACTGTATTGGGGGTGGGGGGGGGGGGAATGAGGAAGACATTCAAACTGCAGCTGTTGCATTTCCTTCAAAACTGCAATTATGACATTTTGACAGCATTTCTCTCCTTTTGCTGCAAATTGCAGGTTTTTAGTTTCTCTCTTTGCACAGCAAGGTACTTTCATCCTCAGCCAACATCCCAAATGAATTTCACCAGGTTTTGACCCCTCTGCACAAAGAAATCTCGTTCTAGAATGTTGTTCAAAAATGGTGCAATCCTGCAGCAGAGTGTTCAAGTTCATTTGCCCTGACTTCAAATATACTTTGAGCCCAGAGCTGCGCTGTGCATGTTCAAACTACCCATCAGCCACTGTGTCAGGTTCTATCTGTTGTATTTACTGCATAACTTTCACACTGTCTTTACTTCCTGATTCTCCCTTGTATCAAATGAGTTACAAAAAAGTATTAACCATACTAGCTGTACTAACTGTTTTTAAACTGCTGTATATGAAGTGGTGAATCTTTACGAAACACCATATATATTCTCCAGCTGGCACAGATTTTTGAACTAAAACCTGACAGATGAAGCTTCTAATGTCTGAAACAAGATTTTGTCTCAAAATTTAAAAAAAAAATATTTACAACTTAAAAGCTGTAGGTTTTTTCCAGACACTATGAATATCCAAGATGACAATGAAGACAACTACAATGATAATCATAATGAATGAAAGCATTGCTATAACAAAATGCATAAACCATCATTAAAAACGTACCACTGTATCAAACTATTGCAAAGCATGAAATGTTTATGTTCATGAGCGATTTTCAAGCTCCAAATGTGTGCAAGTGTTGCATTTTCCTGCCAATGTGATGTTTACTTTAAATTTAGCATGCAGCACATGCAAACCAACTTTTTCTTTATTTATAACCTTATTAAAAAATCACATGACTTTGAAATTTAGCACCACTAAAAGCAAGTTTAAGCAAATAAAAGGCCATAATTTCCATTGAAAGGAAGTCTGTTAATGCTTTTGTCCTGCCCCACTTGTTGTCACAAAAGAGATGGAAAGCTGTTGGTACACTAAGCAGTGGGATGATGATCAGAGATGTTGCCAGACATTTTCATCATGACCACCGGACTATAGTGAGGCTGAACCAGTAATTTTAGGCAACAGGTATGATTGTCCCAAGCCTGGTCAACCTTGTGTAACAATACCAACTTAAGATGGCCAGATGCTATTGATACATCTGCACAACCATTTCCAACTCAGACAGCAGCATGTACACCTGGCACTTGATATTACAGGCAATGATTTAAGTGTAAAACAATACAGACAATGACAGGAGACATTACAGACAATGCCAAACATGACATGATTTAAGACACTGCAGACAAAGCAAAGCACAATATGATTTAAGACATTACAGACAATGCTAACACAGTATGATATAAGACATTACAGATAATGCTGAACACAACATGACATAAGACACTACAGACAATGCTGAACACAGCATGACATAAAACATTACAGACAATGCTTAACACAACATGATATAAGACATTACAGACAATGCTAAACACAACATGACATAAGACACTACAGACAAAGCTGAACACAACATGACATAAGACACTACAGACAATGCTGAACACAACATGATATAAGACTTTACAGACAATGCCGAACACAATATGATGTAAGACATTACAGACAATGCTGAACACAACATGATGTAAGACATTACAGACAATGCTGAACACAACATGATGTAAGACATTACAGTCAATGCTGAACACAACATGATGTAAGACATTACACACAATCTGAACACAATATGATGTAAGACACTACAGACAATGCTGAACACAACATGATGTAAGACACTACAGACAATGCTGAACACAACATGATGTATGACACTACAGACACTGCTGAACACAACATGATGTAAGACATTACAGTCAATGCTGAACATAAAATGATGTAAGACATTAGAGAAAATGTGAAACACCGCTACTCCCATGCTCAGACATGACAACAATCTACTCACTTTTGTGTGATCCTGGAATAAACCACAAACAACCGTTGTCTTCAGTGGCGTCCTCTAGTGGTATCCACACTCCAACCAGTCGTTTTGGAGTTGTGTTAAGAAACGTGGAATCTTGGTGAGGACTCACTGACCAGTGGACACAACAGTTTGATAGAAAATTTAAGGAATGTTTGGATCTTAATGGTCAACAAGTCAGCAGCTGAGTAAGTGAGTATATGGGTGAGTCAGACAGTCAACTAGTCACTGACTGAGTCAGTCAGTCATTCAGCGAGTGAGTGAGTGAGTTCATAAGTTGGTTACAAGAATCAACATCACAGCATTTGTGGCACATCCATGTCTGCTCAGCTCTATCATCACAGCATTTGTGGCACGTCCATGTCTGCCCAGCTTTATGTTCTAGTAACTCTCACAGTGTAACTTTGCTGACTGTCCTCATCACAGGTTGATTATGAGATAGTCTGTGACGTCCTGTAACTGGGTATCTGATAGTCTGTGACGTCTTGTAAATGGGTATCTGATAGTATGTGACGTCTTGTAAATGGACATCTGATAGTCTTGATGTCTAGGTAACTAGGCATCTGATAGCCTGTGACATCTTGTAATTGAGCATCTGATAGTCTTGATGTCTAGATAACTAGGCATCTGATAGCCTGTGACATCTTGTAACTGAGCATCTGATAGTCTTGACGTCTAGGTAACTAGGCATCTGATAGCCTATGATATCTTGTAAATGAGCATCTGATAGTCTTGACATCTAGATAACTAGGTATGTGGTAGCCTGTGATATCTTGTAACTGGGCATCTGATAGTCTGTGACATCTTATAATTGGGCAATCTTTCTGTGTTCTTTCGTATGGGCATCTGATAGTCTGTGACATCTTATAACTGGGCAATCTTTCTGTGTTCTTTTGTTACTCCCAGCTCCTTCATCTGCTTGATATGAAGATTATCTTCACTTTCAATCTCATCATCTTGTGGTAGGGTTGCCAACAATGAGGTCAGGACTCTTCACTCTCAATCTGATCATCTTGTGGTAGGGTTGCCAACAATGAGGTCAGGACTCTTCACTCTCAATCTAATCATCTTGTGGTAGGGTTGCCAACAATGTGGTCAGAACAGCAGATGTCCCGCATCACTGTGCCCTATATTATTAATGGCAAGTCTAATCTGCAATCTTGTTGCCCCTCGCCCCAACATGTAAAAATAGTACACCGATGTAAACTCAACAAGAGTGTGTGAAAATGGTTCTCAAAGAGGAGACAAAATGAGCATGTAGATTTCTGTATAAATGATGAGATCAATGAGAGAGAGTGAAGATTTCTGCATAAATGATGAGATCAATGAGAGAGAGTGAAGATTTCTGTATAAATGATGAGATCAACAAGAGAGAGTGAAGATTTCTGTATAAATGATGAGATCAATGAGAGAGAGTGGAGATTTCTGTATAAATGATGAGATCAATGAGAGAGAGAGTGGAGATTTCTGCATAAATCATGAGATCAATGAGAGAGAGTGAAGATTTCTGTATAAATGATGAGATTAATGAGAGAGAGTGAAGATTTCTGTATAAATGATGAGATCAATGAGAGAGAGAGAAAATTTCTGTATAAATGATGAGATCAACAAGAGAGAGAGTGAAAATTTCTGTATAAATGAGGAGATCAACAAAAGAAAGTGAAGATGGCTGTATCAAACACGAGACCAACAGATGATAGTAAGATCAAATGAGAGCAAAGATGGCTTTTGCACCTATGATAATGTTAAAAGATAAAAATAAACTTACCAACTCCACCAATCTTTGGTTGCTGTATAGAAACAAACATAACTCCTTCAAATACTCATTCCTACAACACTATGTGGGCTATACTAACTCAACAATACTACAAATACCTTTCAGTCTTTCATTTCTACTTCAGCACTGGATTTATACAACTATTTATTTATAACTATATATTCTTGTTCATTGCTGATAAATGGCTTCGTCACAATCATGACATTATCACATCTACTTGGCCCCTTTTTACACCTACCACCTCAGAAGGGGCTTCGCAGTCAGCATAGACAGTCCAAGTGTATGTGCTCACACAATCAGCATAGACAGTCCAAGTGTATGTGCTCACACAATCAGCATAGACAGTCCAAGTGTCTGTGCTCACACAACCAGCATAGACAGTCCAAGTGTATGTGCTCACACAATCAGCATAGACAGTCCAAGTGTATGTGCTCACACAATCAGCATAGACAGTCCAAGTGTATGTGCTCACACAATCAGCATAGACAGTCCAAGTGTATGTGCTCACACAATCAGCATAGACAGTCCAAGTGTATGTGCTCACACAATCAGCATAGACAGTCCAAGTGTATGTGCTCACACAATCAGCATAGACAGTCCAAGTGTATGTGCTCACACAATCAGCATAGACAGTCCAAGTGTATGTGCTCACACAATCAGCATAGACAGTCTAAGTGTAAGTGCTCACACAATCAGCATAGACAGTCCAAGTGTATGTGCTCACACAATCAGCATAGACAGTCCAAGTGTATGTGCTCATTTCAGTGGAAGATTTTCCTAGAATTTTGCATGGGCAGTGGCTGCCTGGCCTACTCATTTTGCAGATTTTTAACATGCACAACAATGCACATGCACATATCTGGTAAACTGTCCCACCACCCAGAGACCAAGGGAATTCTGGTAAACTGTCCCACCATCCAGAGACCAAGGGAATTCTGGTAAACTGTCCCACCACCCAGAGACCAGGGGAATTCTGGTAAACTGTCCCACCACCCAGAGACCAAGGGAATTCTGGTAAACTGTCCCACCATCCAGAGACCAAGGGAATTCTGGTAAACTGTCCCACCACCCAGAGACCAAGGGAATTCTGGTAAACTGTCCCACAATCCAGAGACCAAGGGAATTCTGGTTAACTGTCCCACCACCCAGAGACCAAGGGAATTCTGGTAAACTGTCCCACCACCCAGAGACCAAGGGAATTCTGGTAAACTGTCCCACCATCCAGAGACCAAGGGAATTCTGGTAAACTGTCCCACCACCCAGAGACCAAGGGAATTCTGGTAAACTGTCCCACCACCCAGAGACCAAGGGAATTCTGGTAAACTGTCCCACCATCCAGAGACCAAGGGAACCGCTGCTGTAGTTGACCCTGTATCTTTAACTGACAGATGCTGCTTAGTTGGTGGTGCTACACAGTGCTGCTATCTGACATGGGGTTGCCAGCTGATGAACATGGAAAATTTTGCAACCATTTCCGTTAGTCAGACATTACTTTTATGGGCATTAGTAAACTTAACGTTTGAGACTGTGCTCATAAAAACTGTCCCAGCACCCAGAGACCAAGTGAATTTATGCTGGAAGATTCACAAGACACAAAAATCCCTGTCATTTCTGGTGGGATTGGAACTCAAGGTGAATGTTAACCCCCTAGCTATGTATACAACTAAATATATAAAAACACATGTGACCACTGCAGTAAAACTTAAACATCAGTCAGTTCTTAAAATACCATCATCATCAGTCCTCTGTACTCCCACTGGAGCATAAGGCATCAACAAATATTCCACAGCCAATCCTATCTTGAGCAAGTCTTTTTCGCTTCCTTTAGCTCTTCCTGTATTGTGCATCTCCATGTTCCTAATGTCTACCCCTCTTTCTTTTTCTGTAAAGTGACCAAGTCAAGGCTGTATAGGGGTGTCTTGTTTTTTTTTTTTCATCAGTAGTACGTGGCATACAGGAGAGTATAAATAAATGCACAAGAAGTAAGAAACAGATGAATGTTACAAATATTTAAAGAATAAAGCTGCTCTTACACTTTAAACATTTCAAACTGCTGGATCTGTACTACACACTACTCTCCTGTCTCCTGACATTATGTGTAGACTGTCTCTGCATGGGGGAATGAAAGGGTTAATGAACATAATCTAAATCCTCAGGCACGAAGTAAAATTTGCAAGACTCTAAAACTAATTTCCAAAATGCAGACACAAAATAAACGGAACATATAAAAAAGAATCTGCTGATTTCCCACCTTAAATATGTACATGCTCTGACAAATCACAGGATCTGCAAAACCAAGAATTTTGGCCAGTTGCTGCAAAACAAAACAAAACAAACAAATCTCTTCATTACAGAAAAGAGCTCTAACATAAAGAGATTTACCTAAAATTTTGCATGGGCAGTGGCTGCCTGGCCTACTCATTTTGCAGATTTTTAACATGCACAACAATGCACATGCACATATCTGGTAAACTGTCCCACCACCCAGAGACCAAGGGAATTCTGGTAAACTGTCCCACCATCCAGAGACCAAGGGAATTCTGGTAAACTGTCCACCACCCAGAGACCAGGGGAATTCTGGTAAACTGTCCCACCACCCAGAGACCAAGGGAATTCTGGTAAACTGTCCCACCATCCAGAGACCAAGGGAATTCTGGTAAACTGTCCCACCACCCAGAGACCAAGGGAATTCTGGTAAACTGTCCCACAATCCAGAGACCAAGGGAATTCTGGTTAACTGTCCCACCACCCAGAGACCAAGGGAATTCTGGTAAACTGTCCCACCACCCAGAGACCAAGGGAATTCTGGTAAACTGTCCCACCATCCAGAGACCAAGGGAATTCTGGTAAACTGTCCACCACCCAGAGACCAAGGGAATTCTGGTAAACTGTCCCACCACCCAGAGACAAGGGAATTCTGGTAAACTGTCCCACCATCCAGAGACCAAGGGAACCGCTGCTGTAGTTGACCCTGTATCTTTAACTGACAGATGCTGCTTAGTTGGTGGTGCTACACAGTGCTGCTATCTGACATGGGGTTGCCAGCTGATGAACATGGAAAATTTTGCAACCATTTCCGTTAGTCAGACATTACTTTTATGGGCATTAGTAAACTTAACGTTTGAGACTGTGCTCATAAAAACTGTCCCAGCACCCAGAGACCAAGTGAATTTATGCTGGAAGATTCACAAGACACAAAAATCCCTGTCATTTCTGGTGGGATTGGAACTCAAGGTGAATGTTAACCCCCTAGCTATGTATACAACTAAATATATAAAAACACATGTGACCACTGCAGTAAAACTTAAACATCAGTCAGTTCTTAAAATACCATCATCATCAGTCCTCTGTACTCCCACTGGAGCATAAGGCATCAACAAATATTCCACAGCCAATCCTATCTTGAGCAAGTCTTTTTCGCTTCCTTTAGCTCTTCCTGTATTGTGCATCTCCATGTTCCTAATGTCTACCCCTCTTTCTTTTTCTGTAAAGTGACCAAGTCAAGGCTGTATAGGGGTGTCTTGTTTTTTTTTTTCATCAGTAGTACGTGGCATACAGGAGAGTATAAATAAATGCACAAGAAGTAAGAAACAGATGAATGTTACAAATATTTAAAGAATAAAGCTGCTCTTACACTTTAAACATTTCAAACTGCTGGATCTGTACTACACACTACTCTCCTGTCTCCTGACATTATGTGTAGACTGTCTCTGCATGGGGGAATGAAAGGGTTAATGAACATAATCTAAATCCTCAGGCACGAAGTAAAATTTGCAAGACTCTAAAACTAATTTCCAAAATAAACGGAACATATAAAAAAGAATCTGCTGATTTCCCACCTTAAATATGTACATGCTCTGACAAATCACAGGATCTGCAAAACCAAGAATTTTGGCCAGTTGCTGCAAAACAAAACAAAACAAACAAATCTCTTCATTACAGAAAAGAGCTCTAACATAAAGAGATTTACCTAAAATGATCACTATCATGTTATAATCTGAGAACTGTTATTAAAAAAAAAAAATCTGATTTTTGTTTCTTCCTCTCTGTGACCTTGTCCATGAGTAGCAAAGTGGATAGTGCACTTCCCTCTTGAGATGCTGGCTAGTGATTTGACTTCAAGCAATGTTGCTCTTTCAAATCCAGTTGTAAAAATGGGTACTCGTCTCTTCCTGGAGCTAAGAAAGGTAAGGCGGCCAGGTGTGGTAAGTATCAACTTCATGTGCATGGACAGGTGAAGACAAACATGAGTACTAAAACTATGTTTGATATATGCCTCAGTGGCACGAGGCAGCTCTGCTTTTGTCACATGTGTCTGCAGAGCTATTTCTACTATCCAAATCTTCTCTTTTGCTAAAGAAGGCATTCTAGATAGGTTTATCTCCATAAAGTTTTCCCACTGAGATGGCAATTTATTTCAGATTTATATCACCTTCTGGTTTATCAAATAAAACAATTTATACCAAGTTTGTATCATCTCACTATTTCTCTTACTGAAAAGGCATGTGGTATAACCACATTATCTCTGGTTTATCTCACTATTTGACCTCAGATTGTGTTTGCAATCTCTAAAAAGGGAGTCACTGTTTGACCTCAGATTGTGTTTACAATCTCTAAAAAGGGAGTCACTGTTTGACCTTAGACTGTGTTTGCAATCTCTAAAAAGGGAGTCAAAGATTGACCTCAGATTGTGTTTACAATCTCTAAAAAGGGAGTCACTGTTTGACCTCAGACTGTGTTTGCAATCTCTAAAAAGGGAGTCAAAGATTGACCTTAGACTGTGTTTACAACCTCTAAAAAGGGAGTCACTGTTTGACCTCAGATTGTGTTTACAATCTCTAAAAAGGGAGTCACTGTTTGACCTCAGACTGTGTTTGCAATCTCTAAAAAGGGAGTCAAAGATTGACCTTAGACTGTGTTTACAATCTCTAAAAAGGGAGTCAAAAATTGACCTTAGACTGTGTTTACAATCTCTAAAAAGGGAGTCACTGTTTGACCTCAGACTGTGTTTGCAATCTCTAAAAAGGGAGTCAAAGATTGACCTTAGACTGTGTTTACAATCTCTAAAAAGGGAGTCAAAAATTGACCTTAGACTGTGTTTACAATCTCTAAAAAGGGAGTCACTGTTTGACCTCAGACTGTGTTTGCAATCTCTAAAAAGGGAGTCACTGTTTGACCTCAGATTGTGTTTACAATCTCTAAAAAGGGAGTCACTGTTTGACCTCAGATTGTGTTTACAATCTCTAAAAAGGGAGTCACTGTTTGACCTCAGACTGTGTTTGCAATCTCTAAAAAGGGAGTCAAAGATTGACCTTAGACTGTTTACAATCTCTAAAAAGGGAGTCACTGTTTGACCTTAGACTGTGTTTGCAATCTCTAAAAAGGGAGTCAAAGATTGACCTCAGATTGTGTTTACAATCTCTAAAAAGGGAGTCACTGTTTGACCTCAGACTGTGTTTGCAATCTCTAAAAAGGGAGTCAAAGATTGACCTTAGACTGTGTTTACAACCTCTAAAAAGGGAGTCACTGTTTGACCTCAGATTGTGTTTACAATCTCTAAAAAGGGAGTCACTGTTTGACCTCAGACTGTGTTTGCAATCTCTAAAAAGGGAGTCAAAGATTGACCTTAGACTGTGTTTACAATCTCTAAAAAGGAAGTCACTGTTTGACCTCAGACTGTGTTTGCAATCTCTAAAAAGGGAGTCAAAGATTGACCTTAGACTGTGTTTACACTCTCTAAAAAGGGAGTCACTGTTTGACCTCAGATTGTGTTTACAATCTCTAAAAAGGGAGTCACTGTTTGACCTCAGATTGTGTTTGCAATCTCTAAAAAGAGAGTCAAAAATTGACCTTAGACTGTGTTTACAATCTCTAAAAAGGGAGTCACTGTTTGACCTCAGATTGCATCCACAGTCACCTCTATCTATTTCTTAAGATGCTTCTGTTTAACAGTCTGGTTAAAATACAACCCTTGCTGCTGATAAAGTTCATGACAGCTTTGCTGACAGTGCAGTGTGAGGAGGTTGAGGATGAACTTTAATGAATGTATTTCAAAATGAGGCTCTTACCTTGACCTTGTCACTCTGGGTCACTTCACTGAAAACTGGATCCAGACAGTGTAAGGCTGAAATTTTATCATTTCAACATTGAAATATTTTTCTTATCTGATGTTTCCAGCTTATATAAATGTTAAAAATGTAAAGAAAAAACCTTCGGTTTATTTTTTGAACATAAGGATGCTTTCTTAAATTTATATAAAAATATAAACATTTTCAATTTATATAAAAATATATAAAATATAAAACTGTTTCACTTATCAAAATATAAAGACACTATAAAAGTTTCTGTCACAAAGATAGAAACAACTATGCTAGTCCTTGGATCTTCTGAGAAACACAGCCGAGAATAACACGTGTCACAACATAAAGACAATTATTCAGTTCATGTCACACTACACTTCTACTTCTTCTACCTCCCTGAAACTGCCAGCTTGTGTTCTATCCAGCCGATGCAGTGATGATGTTGAGGCATAGCACCATGTCAGATTGGTGGCTGTCAAGGGATGTGCAGACCCCACCATCATGGGGGCTATGATGGTGTCTGCCCCAATGACCAGGCTATGTTTGTTACATGGGGGTACCAACACAGAGATGAGACAGGGTCTTGGTCAGCTATGGTTCAACAACACTAATGCTAGCATGACAGATAAGATTTACCCAACTGCCAAACCAAACAGTGCCTTTGCCCCCCCCTCCTCCTCCATATCACATGATAAAAAATGTGTTTAGTTTATATCACATTACAAAGACATCTTTAGTTCTGATTACAATATAAAGATAAAACCTTCAGTTCATACCACAATATAAAGACAGTACCTTCAGTTTATATCACAATACAAAAACACCTTTAGTTCTTATTACAAAATAAAGACAAAACCTTCAGTTAATTCCACAATATAAAGGCAATATCTTCAGTTTATATCACATTACAAAAACATCTTTAGTTCTTATTACAAAATAAAGACAAAATCTTCAGTTCATTCCACAATATAAAGACAATATCTTCAGTTTATATCACAATATAAAGACAATACCTTCAGTTTATATCACAATATAAAGACAATACCTTCAGTTCATATCACAATATAAAGACATACTTTCAGTTTATAACACAATATAAAGACAATACCTTCAGTTTATATCACAACATAAAGATATACCTTCAGTGTATATCACAATATAAAGACGATACCTTCAGTTTATATCACAACATAAAGATATACCTTCAGTGTATATCACAATATAAAGACAATACCTTCAGTTTATATCACAACATAAAGACAATGGCCCAGAGGTCAGGACATGCTCACACAATGTACACACAACCTTGGCAACATTCCCCCCCCCCCCCCCCCCCCCAAGCACCTTCCATTAACATATCAAAGTTAAAAATTCTGAAATCTTTCATCTTAAGTTCTGGGGTGGTGGGGAAAGTGGTGAGAGAAAAGGTACACATATTTATATACTCCCCAGATATTCTGTGATGTCATATTGGTTTGATCTGCTTTTTGTGTCAGAAAGTTCTCTCTCTCTCTCTCTCTGTACTGATGCTAGAAGAATTTCACTGACATGCTTGCCCATATTTATACCTACCATGATGTGATGTATTTGTTCATATTTATACCTACCATGATGTGATGTATTTGTTCATATTTATACCTACCATGATGTGATGTATTTGTTCATATTTATACCTACCATGATGTGATATATTTGTTCATATTTATACCTGCCATGATGTGATATATTTGTTCATATTTATACCTACCATGATGTGATGTATTTGTTCATATTTATACCTACCATGATGTGATATATTTGTTCATATTTATACCTACCATGACGTGATATATTTGTTCATATTTATACCTGCCATGATGTGATATATTTGTTCATATTTATACCTACCATGACGTGATATATTTGTTCATATTTATACCTACCATGACGTGATATATTTGTTCATATTTATACCTACCATGATGTGATATATTTGTTCATATTTATACCTACCATGATGTGACAAATTTTTTCATATTTATACCTACCATGACCAATCTTGTTCACCGACAAATGCTTGTCTACCAGAAGATTGCCTGATAATTAATTGACAATTAAACTGGAATTAATAACAGGGATTACAGCACTAAAAACAGGATGATAAATAGAGCATCAAAGTAAGAAAATTATAAACAGCAAAAGACAGACCAAAAGAAGAGAGGGAGAGAAAGCTGAAAACAGCAAAAGACAGACCAAAAGAAGAGAGGGAGAGAAAGGTGAAAACAGCAAAAGACAGACCAAAAGAAGAGAGGGAGAGAAAGCTGAAAACAGCAAAAGACAGACCAAAAGAAGAGAGAGAGAGAGAAAGCTGAAAACAGCAAAAGACAGACCAAAAGAAGAGAGGGAGAGAAAGCTGAAAACAGCAAAAGACAGACCAAAAGAAAAGAGAGGGAGAGAAAGCTGAAAACAGCAGATAAAAATCATGATTACAAAAAAAAAAAACAGGATAAATTTTACAGTCAACTTAGAATTGCACAATGTTGATGAGGCAGGCTAAACTTCCGAAAGATATAAAAAAATAACTGTACCATCTTTGTCCAGCGCTCCCTCCTCAAAAAAGAATGCAATTCGGTCTCCACTGGTCATGAAGTAGTCGTTGCGGGTCTGTCAAGAAGTGAAATGATGATGATGATGATGAAACAAATGAGCATGAAATAACCTGGGGTAAAAAATGCTGGTCTGACAGTAAGGAACGGTGACTGTTAAAAGATAGACACAATCAATGGAGTTGGTAGACTGTGACTGATCAAGACCCTTTGTTTCCTTCAGAGTTTTCTCTTTGTGACCAGGCTGGTCTGACACTGCTGGCTGCCCATCAGGCCAGAGACAAGTGGGGGGGGGGAGTGATGTTGCTGTCCAATGTAGCACTCAGTGACCCATAGCTGACTGCTTGCATCAGTGCTGGCAAACCAAAGCTGAACAAGACCCTGTCCTACCTCTCTGCTCATGCCCCCAGTCAGGCTAATGTGGCAGAGATGCCTATATCCCTCAAGGTTGTGGAGTTTGCTAAAGAAGCTCTGCACCCTCCTCTGCTTTCTAGATTCACCCAGTCTCCCCTGAAATTTGCTGCAATCTTCTTCCCATCTGACATGTTGTGCCTCTACTCCCTCACCAAAGAACACCTGCTCACAGTTACAGGGAGACAGAACAACAACAAAGAACACCTGCTTACAGTTACAGGGAGACAGAACAACAACAAAGAACACCTGCTTACAGTTACAGGGAGACAGAACAACAACAAAGAACACCTGCTTACAGTTACAGGGAGATAGAACAACAAAGAACACCTGCTTACAGTTACAGGGAGACAGAACAACAACAAAGAACACATGCTTACAGTTTCAGGGAGACAGAACAACAAAGAACACCTGCTTACAGTTACAGGGAGACAGAACAACAACAAAGAACACATGCTTACAGTTTCAGGGAGACAGAACAACAAAGAACACCTGCTTACAGTTACAGGGAGACAGACAACAACAAAGAACACATGCTTACAGTTACAGGGAGATAGAACAACAAAGAACACCTGCTTACAGTTACAGGGAGACAGAACAACAACAAAGAACACATGCTTACAGTTACAGGGAGACAGAACAACAAAGAACACCTGCTTACAGTTACAGGGAGACAGAACAACAACAAAGAACACATGCTTACAGTTACAGGGAGATAGAACAACAAAGAACACCTGCTTACAGTTACAGGGAGACAGAACAACAACAAAGAACACCTGCTTACAGTTACAGGGAGACAGAACAACAACAAAGAACACATGCTTACAGTTACAGGGAGACAGAACAACAAAGAACACCTGCTTACAGTTACAGGGAGACAGAACGACAACAAAGAACACCTGCTCAGATTCAGGGAGACAGAACAACAACAAAGAACACCTGCTCAGATTCAGGGAGACAGAATAACAACAAAGAACAAGTGCAGCCTTCAGAAAAGCTTACTTCTTGGGTCATCTCAAAGAACAAATGACAACCACAATGGCTGGTTCACTGAACCACTGTTATTGATATTTATAACAGAAGGATATGTTCATCAGGTTTATGGTAAACAAACAACACAGATTTTATAAGCAGCTTTCAGCTGGTTTGTGAGAAGAAAACTCTCACGATTTCTTCCAGAAAACCCTCAACTGGTTTGCTGCTGAATTCTGGTAAACTGTCCCACCACCCAGAGACCAGGGGAATTCTGGTAAACTGTCCCACCACCCAGAGACCAGGGGAATTCTGGTAAAGTGTCCCACCACCTAGAGACCAGGGGAATTCTGGTAAACTGTCCCACCACCTAGAGACCAGGGGAAGAATATACTCACCTGGTTTGTTCTAGAATATACTCACCTGGTTTGTTCTAGAATATACTCACCTGGTTTGTTCTAGAAAATACTCACCTGGTTTGTTCTAGAAAATACTCACCTGGTTTGTTCTAGAAAATACTCACTTGGTTTGTTCTAGAATACACTCACCTGATTTGTCCTAGAAAATAATCACCTGGTTTGTTATAGAATATACTCACCTGGTTTGTTCTAGAAAATACTCACTTGGTTTGTTCTAGAATACACTCACCTGGTTTTTTCTAGAAAATACTCACTTGGTTTGTTCTAGAATACACTCACCTGATTTGTTCTGGAATATACTGACCTGGTTTGTTGTAGAAAACACTGTCTGGTGCTCTTTTGGATTCAGATCTTTTACAATGTTGTGCATTCGGTTCTTTAGAGCCTCGATTTCTTCCTCATCGAGAAAGTTTTCAATGACTGCATAACCATCATTCTGAAGCTGATTATGAGGAAGTAGAACAGTGAGAAAGATTCACATTCAGTAACTACTTCAACCTTCAGGAAAAAGAAAAAAACAAAAGACTGACAAAAAGTTCTGTATGTATGCAGGAAACTCTCTACCGTAGAGAGCGGAACAACAACACAACTCCTTCAGATCATCAGAGGAAGTACCCCCCCTCAGACAAGTGTTTCGGCCCTTTAAACTCCTGACACTCTAAGGGGGGTGGGCCCCTCTGGGTCATGACTCCCAGAGGTCTTGTGAGTTGTTGCTTTTTTTTTTTTTTCCCGGTTCTGGGATTGAACCCATGATCTTCCAGTTGCCACTGCACTTTTTTTTTAAAGTGCGTCTTTAGCGATTTAGCTACGGAGGACTGGTATTGGTTGTGGCAAATGAAATTACTTATGTTCCCAATGCTTGTTTTGCATACTCCACAGCCAGCATGAGGCCTTTTCTGCTGTTTCTGAAAGGCTTCTCAATGCCCTTGCTCTTGCTTGTCCCTTTACGCCCAGTTGCTTACATAGGTCATATGCTGATGTTGCTATGAATCCTCTTGCTCCCACTTCTACAGCTATCACTTTTGCCCTGATGCCTGCCCCCTGCCTCAGTTGCTTGACCAGATCGTTGTACTTCTCCAGTTTGAATAAATGCTGTTCCTCTATTCTAGTTTCGTATGGGACCGTAAGCTCGATCATTATTAATTCCTGTTTTTCTGTGGAGTACACTCCAATGTCCAGTCGCATTCCTGCGTTCTTGATGGCAGTCGGGTATTCTCTTCTTCCTGGAAGGTCCGTTATCACTTCCCAGTCATTTGTACCATCTAGCAGTGATGGTAAGGGAGTGTCCCTGATTTCAATGCAAGTAAATGGTGGGAAATATGAAAAAACAAAAATGAGAATGGTTGAGTGAGAAGAACAGGAAGTCTAATCATAATGAACTCAGCTTGACCATGCAAAAAAGGACTGAACAAGTTGGAAAACCATTATTCTGAGGGATGAGGACACATGATGATGATGAGTTGTCCATGTATGTATATTAATAATGGTTTTTCTCTTGATTTAGATGACAGAATTGAGCCAGGTGAGTGTGAAGTCAATATGGAAGCTACAGAGCAATGACATGCAGTGGAGCTGACTCTACCGGTACGTGACTGCCATCTGTCACAGCCTACATGGGAGACAGTCTCTCTACACCCGCACTGCTTGTCTCCTAGTCTGCTCTTCATTTCCTCTTATAAAATGCAGCATATCAGCTGTCAAAGACTATCTGTTCGCAATATGTCAAGGACTATCTGTTCGCAATATGTCAAGGACTATCTGTTCGCAATAGGTCAAGGACTATCTGTTCACAATATGTCAAGGACTATATGTTCACAATCACAGAGAGATCTTACAGCAGTGTGCACATGGTGGTGGAAAGTGTCAAATGCTGGTGTGAAAGTGTCACATGCTGCACACACAGAAGGAAGGTGTATGTTGTAGGTCAGGACTTCTCAGTGGTAACCATATGGTACACCTGTGGATCAAAATTCTGTGGGGGCTAATAATAAAACAAGTCACCAATGGACCAAAATTCTGTGGGGGCTAATAATAAAACAAGTCACCAATGGACCAAAATTCTGTGGGGGCTAATAATAAAACAAGTCACTGTGGACCAAATTTCTGTGGGGGCTAATAATAAAACAAGTCACCTGTGGACCAAATTTCTGTGGGGGCTAATAATAAAACAAGCCAACACATTTTTTCTGTAGTATGGTGGCTTTTTATGTAAAAAAATTTGTGTCTGTGCATGGAAAGGAAATGGAAAGGAAATGGGAAGGTAGCCGAACTTTGAAAGACTGAGAAACACCGCAGTACGAGTTGTAAAATGTATTTGTCTCTTATGGTTGTTTGTTCGATCCGCAGTAAACTCTGTTACAAAACAGGTACCTGGCTCTTCTTAGACATATTCGAAGAAACTGTACAAGGCTGATATAAACTACACTGTAGGGCAGAGTTTCCAAACCTTTTGTAGCGCGACCCTAAACAAACAATGGTAAAAATGAACCGGGGACTGTTGAAAATACACAAATATTTAAAGTGAATAAAAGTTGTAATATGTGATACCGTCTCGCTACCCTGTCTTAGGCTCCTCCCTCCCCCCCCCCCCCCACCGAGCGACCCTAATTCTGATCACTACCTGAGGTTGGGAACCACTGCATTACACTGCCCACAAGTGAAAGGAAAAATAAGACAAAAACCTTATGTCTTTTTTTTTACATGAAACTTGACTGCCTTTAACTACTGATAGTGTTTTTACCTTGCTTTTTCAACTGTTCATGTCTTTAGGTTAAAATATAACACGAGTTGTCTATAATGTGTCTGCTATATCACGTAAGTACACTACCTTTTCAAATGCTTTTGTAAAATCCATCTCTGAGTAATCAACTTCGTCTGCTGGACGGGCCGTTCTGTCGTCCAAGATTTACCACATTTTGTGTACTTTGTACTGTAGCTAATGGATTAAAAAATGTAAGCGTAAACATTGAAGCAAAACGGAACAAACATGCATTGTCTTGGATGTAAGTAAATGTGGGAGACTTTGAATAAGTCATGAACAGAGGCGTACCCAAGGTGATATCAGGGTGGGAAGAGAAAGGGGCGTGTATACCTAGTGCTTAATCTTTAAAAAAAAAAAAGGGAAGACTGCTAGTTTTATTATTAAAAGTGGGAACATTTTCCAGTTTACTTTTCTTTTACATAGAGTGGAAAGTGACAAACAACAACAAAGAGAAATATAAAACTTTAACAAAAGAAGTACGAAGAAACATAAGAAAAGACAAAAAAAAAAAAAACCAATACATTCAAGATTGTTGTGAAAGAATAGAAGAACATCAGAAGTGTGGAAGGTTCTAAGGACTATTATTGCAGGAGGTGGGGTGGAGAATTCGATCTCCACCCCAACGGCGTGCGTCTCAAACAGCCTCTGGCAGTCAAGTCCAGCTCCTGGCCTTCCCGTGGCAGAACTGTTTAAACTAACAGGAGAAGGGGCGAGGGCGAATATCTGGCGCCTGAAAACCAGATACTTAGGGTAGATGAGTGGCACGTTTGGTAGCTCATCTGCCATTGTTGGCGAGATTCTTCAGCTGCCGTGCGTGGAGCGGTGCTCCTCCCGGCCAATGAAGAAAGGTGCAAATGGGGTTGCCGCGCAGCATCACTGCAGAAAAGGTGGTAGAAAGGATAAAGCGAAGCAAACAGTCAAATCACTGCACCTCTGGTCTGGAGGTCGGCCACGTCCTGAGTGCAGTCCTATCGGGTGAAATGCATGAACCGGCTTGTCCCAGAGGTTAAGACACTGCTGGCGAGACTCTTCGAATGCCGCGCGTGGAGTGAAGCTCCTCCCGGTCAAGGCAGAAAATGCAGAAAAGAAATAAAGGTTGCTGTGTGGCGCCGATGTGAAAAGGTGGTGGAAAGGATAATGTGAAATTTAATCGGTATGTCCAGTAGTATCGCTGCGAGAGCTACACATACCACGGTACCTCTGCTCTAGAGGCCGGCCATGTCCGAGATACACCTACACTGGTGAAATATGCCTAAACCGGCACACACCAAGGGTGGAACTTGATGGGTAGACATGTCATGCTACCTCCGCTCTAGAGGTCGGTCACGCCTGATATATACCCATACTGGTGAACTTTGCCTAAACCGGCTCACACCAGGGTGAATCTTGAAGGGTACGCATGGCACAGTACCTCTGCTCTAGAGGTCGGTCACGTCCCAAACACGCCCACACTGGGATAATATGCCTAAACTGGCTCGACCCAGGGGTGGAAGTCACTAGTGGCGAGGATTCGTCCTCCTGGACAAAAGCTCCATCCTGGTCACAACTAGGAAGGGTAGCGGCCACGACCGCAAAATGCTGAAGTCGGAGACACTGGACCAGGGCAGTCTAGATAGGCAACCACCTCTCACCCAGTGGGGATGTTTGCGTATCCTAATCACGCTGAGGTTTTCCGGTGAGAAAGTCCAACTCTGGACTGGATGGGCAACCACCTCTCACCCGACGGTGATACACGGGTATCTCAAAACACGTCGAGGTTTTCCGGTGAGAAGGTCCAACTCTGGCCTGGATGGGCTACCGCCTCTCACCCAGCGGGGATGCACTGATATCCTAAACACGTCGAGGTCTTCCGGTGAGAAATTCCAAATCTAGACTAAACTGGTGCAACGAAAACCACGGTGTCACGCAATCCCGCTTCTGAGACCCACCAATAATACAGGCTCAGGCCCTACGATACTATGAACCCCTTGTGGTCCTCTCGGTAATCCTTTCGGGGACCACACAGGAGACCACGGGACCTAACGAGGACCACAGGCGTAAATTCAGTAGGATCACAGTGCGGTTTTGGTGGTAGAAGCGAACGAAGAAGAAGTGTGGAAGAGATAGTGAAATGTTTCAAGAAATGAGGACATTGACGAGAAATGTCACACCTAAGCTAAATGTAATTTGTGATGAGATAGGGAATACCTTGACAGAGACAGAGGAAATTCTAGAAAGATGGAAGGAATATTGCAAAGGAATGTATGAAACAACTGACTGTGGAAACAGAAATCAACAGCGTGAATTATTGTTGGAGGAGAAAGAACCCGAACCGAGAATAGAAGAAGTTTTATGGGCAATAAAGAATCTGAAAAATGGTAGATCACCAGGATGTGATGAGATAACAGCTGAATTTATTAAAGCAGGAGGAAAGGAGTGTGCAAAGTTCTATCATGCACTGTGCAAAAAGATATGGCATTCAGGTATTTGGCCAAAAGAATGGAAAAGAACTGTATTCATACCAGTGCCAAAAAAGGGTAACCTGAAATTATGCACAAACTACAGAACTGTTGCCCTGATTAGTCATGCCAGTACAATTCTGTTAAAAATCATAATGGGTGGACTTCAACAGAAAATAGAAGAGGAAGTCAATATGGTCCAAGCTGGTTTCAGGCAAGGAGGAGGATCAAGAGATCATATATTAAATATAAGATTAATAATAGAGAAATGCAGAGAGTTTAATGTGAATCTATATTTATCCTTTATAGACTACTCAAAGGCATTTGACTGTGTACAACAGCAGAAACTTTGGGAAATAATGGGGAAAAAAAAGAGATTTCCAACACATTTGATACAATTAACATCACTGCTTTATCTAGACCAACAAGCAGCAGTAAGAATAAATGGTGAAACAACAACTTGGTTTGATATAAAACAAGGGGTCCGTCAGGGGTGCATATTGTCACCTTACTTATTTAACTTGAATACTGAAAATATAATGAGGAATGTTAGAGAAGATGTAGACAAAGAATATTACGATGCCATAACAATTGGAGGTTATGAAATACCAGAGATTAGATATGCTGATGACACAGTGTTACTGTCCACAACACAAAGAGGAATGGAAAAACTAATTATGTCAGTCCGTAAGAACAGTGAAGAGCAGAACCTCTATCTTAATGCAAAGAAAACTAAATTGATGACAACTGACAAAACAAACAATGCGGCTGAAATATGTATCAATGAGGAAAAACTGGAAGAAGTGTAGAGTTTTGAATATCTTAGATCACTACTAACTAATAATGGAGATACAATGAGGGAAATTAAAAGGAGGACATCTATCACTCTTCAGAAAGTAAAACAAATAAAGAATCTGTGGAGAGGAGCAGACAGAACTACAAAAATAAGATTTTAAGGGCAGGCATCTTTCCAATCGCAACATATGTGAGACCTGGACACTTAACAAAACAGCTGAGAAACACATAAATGCCTTTGAAGTAAATGCTACAGAAGAGTTCTCCAAATATCGTAAACACAAAAAAGGACAAATATATATATACTACAAGAGCTTAATATTGAAGAAGGCTGGCTAGTAAAGAGGATTAAAGAAAGAAAACTTAAATATTTTGGACACATTAAACGTCATGATAATTTAGAGAAGACCATATTGGAAAGATACGTAATGGGAAAAAAAGAGGAAGACCAAAACGAAGATGGCTGCAAGACATCGTTGACGATCTGCAAATGGATGCAGCAGCAGTAGGCCATCGTGCTCACAACCGAGAGGCCTACAGGAGTGCTGTTTGGGAGGCAAAGTTCCGCAAGGGACATGCAAATGAATGAATGAATGAGAGTGGAGTTTTCTCAAGTGGCGTCAGTTTGTTACATGTTCCGAGCTGCTTAAGTCTAGTTACACTAGTTGAAAACGATAAGGCAAAGACAATCAAAATTTCTTGGACATGTTATGAGATGATAGAAGTTTAGAGAGCTTGGACGTGCTATGAGAAGACAGAAGTTTAGAGAACTTGGACGTACTATGAGAAGATAGAAATTTAGAGAACTTGGACGTGCTATGAGAAGACAGAAGTTTAGAGAACTTGGACCTGCTATGAGAAGACAGAAGTTTAAAGAACTTGGACGTGCTATGAGAAGAAAGAAGTTTAGAGAACTTGAACGTTCTATGAGAAGACAGACGTTTAGAGAACTTGGACGTGCTATGAAAAGACAGAAGTTTAGAGAACTTGTATCTGCTATGAGAAGAAAGAAGTTTAGATAACTTGGACGTGCTATGAAAAGACAGAAGTTTGGAGAACTTGGATCTGCTATGAGAAGAAAGAAGTTTAGATAACTTGGACCTGTTATGAGAAGATAGAAATTTAGAGAACTTGGACCTGCTATGAGAAGACAGAAGTTTAGAGAACTTGGACGTGCTATGAGAAGAAAGAAGTTTAGAGAACTTGGACCTGTTATGAGAAGACAGAAGTTTAGAGAACTTGGTAATGACTGGAAAATTCAAGGGAAAAAGGAGAAGGAGGTCAAGATAAAAATGTTTGTAGTGACTGACCAAGTGACATGGAAAAAGTATTTGATCGGAAACAGCAAGTATCGCACAGGATGGAGAAGTATTCGTCAGGCATAATGTGTGATGAATGAGTGAATATCGTGTAATTAACACAAATTTATGATGAAGCACGTCCTTGTCGCGTTTGTTCTTCTGTGTTTTAGGATGTGTCTATTCGTATATAGAATCTGTTACATATCATGTACCGGGAGTTGGGCATAAGGCTAACAACCTTATCCTGAGACCTATCTAGAGGCAACTCCAGAAATCAGTACACAGAAAGATAAACATCCACAGCCTACAAGAAGAAAATACTAACATTAATTTCAATCAGGAACTTGCCAATCATTCCAAAACACCCAGTGAAGTTGAGGAGATAGGTATAGATGAGTTATGGAATTCTTACAGCACAGCCATAATCACAGCAGCAAAAGTAAGCGCTGGATTGGAAAAACCAAATAGAAAAGCATGGATATCAGATAAAACATGGAAGTATATACATGAAAGACGAGCAGTCAAATTAAACATGTTGAATGCAAAAGCAGATCATGAAAGAGATTCGGCAAAAGCAAAATACAAAGACATAGACAAGAAAGTAAAAAGTTCAGCTAGAAGGGATAAAAGAGAATACATAGACAATATGGCGAAAGAGGCAGAAAAAGCAGCAAAAACAGGAGACAGCAAAACTTTATATAACATACAAAAGAGGCTAACAGGTATTATTACATCTAAAGAAAGACCAATCCTTAGCAAAACTGGAACACTATTAACATCAAATAAAGACCAAAAGCAAAGATGGGCTGAACACTTCCAAGAAATACTCAATCGACCACACCCAAAAGAATTGTTAAACCTTGAAACTGACTTACCAGCCCCACAACTAAATGTCAATCTAGATGAAATTGAATTGCATGAAATTGAAACAGCAGTGAATTTAATGGCTAACAACAAAGCTGCAGGTGAAGATGAAATAACAGCCGAGATGCTAAAAGCTATCAATAGTGACAACATGAGACAACTACAGAGAATGTTTAACAAGATTTGGAAAGAAGAAAAGGTCCCTTCTAATTGGAAGAAGGGAATCATTGTGAAAATACCAAAAAAGGGCAACCTTAGTGACTGTAACAACTGGAGAGGAGTAACCTTAATATCAGTTGTGTCAAAAGTATTTTGCAAGGTCATTTTGAATAGACTCAAAGATATAGTGGATACTGCAATGAGAGAAGAACAAGCAGGATTTCGAAAAGGGAGAAGCTGTCTCGACCAGATCTTTACTCTCAGAATAATACTTGAAGAACATATTGAAAAGCAGAAACCATTAATACTGAATTTCATAGATTTTAAGAAGGCATTTGATAGCATACACAGAGATTCATTATGGAGAATTTTATGTCTATATGGAATACCATCTAAAATTGTCAACATCATTAAGGACTTATACAATGGATATGGTTGTGCAGTCAAGACAGAAGAAGGGATGAGTGAATGGTTCCAGATTGAAACAGGCGTGAAACAAGGATGTATACTGTCTCCTTTACTTTTTGGGATTACAATAGACTTCATAATGAAAAAATGCTGCACAGGTAACACAGGTATTGACTGGGTACATGGGACCCAACTAGAAGATCTTGATTTTGCTGATGACATAACTCTTATCAGTAATAATGTGAATTCCATGCAAGAAAAAACAGATAGCCTATCTTCACTGGCTAGCAAAATAGGACTTGAAATTAACAAGGACAAAACAAAAATAATGAAAATTCCATCAATCAAAATGTAAAAATACACATAGAAGGGACAGATATTGAAGAAGTCAATCAATTTGCATACCTTGGCAGCTACATAGACCAGGATGGTGACACTAGAAAGGAAGTTAGGATCAGAATTGCAAAAGCAGCATCAATCTTCAAGAATCTTGAGAACATATGGAATTCAAAAGTTATAAGCACAAAAACCAAGTTAAGATTATTCAATTCAAATGTAATATCCGCCCTCATGTATGCATGCGAAAGCTGGAAAACAACTAAAGAAATAGACAAGAAGTTGACTCTTTTGAAAACAAATGCCCAAGGAAAATACTCGGCATCAAATGGAACGAATTCAAGAACAATGCAGAGATAAGACAGATGACTGAACAACAACCATTCTCATGGGTGATCAGGAAAAGGAGATGGACATATGTTGGTCACGTGATGAGAAGAAACGATCAGAGAATCCCCAAACAAGCTATCAAGCGGAACACACCAGGCCAAAGAAAAAGAGGCAGACTGCGTGAAACTCTGAAGAGGACATTGTTAAGAGAGGCCAAATTAACAGGCATAAAATCCCTTGATGAGGTTGAAAGACTCGCCAAAGACAGGAAAAACTAGCGAACTATCTTGCGAACCCTATGTGACGTTTAACAGTACAGGAAGGATATAAGATATAAGAAGAAGGCTGTAGAGAACACGAGAACGCATTGACAGAGAGACAGATGAAAAGATGAAGATGAGGTAAAAGAAGATTGTGGTAATAAGAAAGAAGAAGGAGCAGATGGTGGTGATGATGATGATGATGATGGTGGTGGTGGTGGTAGTTGTGATGGTGGTGGTGAAGAAAAAGAAGAAGACGATGATAATGATGATTACGATGTTGATGGTGGTGGTGGTAGTAGTGATGGTGGTGGTGATGGTAGTGATGGTGGTGGTGATGGTGGTAGTGATGGTGGTGGTAGTGATGGTGGTAGTGATGGTGGTGATAATGATGGTGATGGTGATGATGGTAGTGATGGTGATGGTGATGGTGGTAGTGATGGTGGTGGTGTTGGTGGTAGTGATGGTGATGATGGTAGTGATGGTGGTGGTGATGGTGGTAGTGATGGTGATGGTGGTGGTAGTGATGGTGATGGCGGTGGTAGTGATGGTGGTGGTGATGGCGGTGGTGATGGTGGTGGTGGTGATGGTGGTGGTGATGTTGGTGGTGGTGGTGATGGTGATGGAGGTAGTGATGGTGGTGGTGGTGATGGTGGTAGTGATGGTGGTGGTGGTGATGGTTGAGGTGGTGATGGTGATGTTGGTGGTGGTGGTGGTGAAAGAAGAAGAAGAAGACGACGACGATAATGATGGTGATCACGATAATGCTGATGTTAATGATGATGAGAAGAGGAAGATATCCATAACAAAATACCTATTCCAGTGTCCCAGGTCCTGTAACCGGACCTAAAGTAGGAGTGTTGGAAGGGCACATCTTTCTGCTTTGTTTACCCTTTCTTGTTTGCTCGAAGTGGGTAAAGCAAGCACCGACTTGCTGGGCTCTAGGCAAATATCTAACTCTACGTAGATCTGCTTCATCATCTGTGACTAGCATACTTTAGATTTCTTCTTTCTTTCTTTCTTTCTTTCTTTCTTTCTTTCTTTCTTTCTTTCTTTCTTTCTTTCTTTTTTCTTTTTTCTTTCTTCTTTCTTTCTTTCTTTCTGGGTAAAACAAGCACCGACTTGCTGGGCTGTGGTCAAATATCTAACTCTACGTAGATCTGCTTCATCATCTGTGACTAGCATAGTTTAGAGTTTCTTTCTTTCTTTCTTCTTTCTTTCCTTCTTTTTTCTTTCTTTCTTTCTTTCTGGGTAAAACAAGCACCGACTTGCTTGGCTCTGGGCAAATATCTAACTCTACGTAGATCTGCTTCATCATCTGTGACTAGCATAGTTTAGAGTTCCTTCTTTCTTTCTTTCTCTTTCTTTCTTTCTTTCTTTCTTTTTTCTTTCCTTCTTTCTTTCTTTCTTTCTGGGTAAAACAAGCACCGACTTGCTGGGCTCTGGGCAAATATCTAACTCTACGTAGATCTGCTTCATCATCTGTGACTAGCATAGTTTAGAGTTTCTTTCTTTCTTTCTCTTTCTTTCTTTCTCTTTCTTTCTTTCTTTCTTTCTTCTTTCTTTCTTTCTTTCTTTCTTTCTTTCTTTCTTTCTTTCTTTCTCTTTCTTTCTTTCTTTCTTTCTTTCTGGGTAAAACAAGCACCGACTTGCTGGGCTCTAGGCAAATATCTAGCTCTACGTGGATTCTGCTTCATCATCTGTGACTAGCATACTTTAGATTTCTTCTTTCTTTCTTTCTTTTTTCTTTTTTCTTTCTTTTTTCTTTTTTCTTACTTTCTTTCCTTCTTTTTTCTTTCTTTCTTTCTTTTTTTTTTTTTCTTTCTGGGTAAAACAAGCACCGACTTGCTGGGCTCTGGGCAAATATTTAGCTCTACGTGGATACTTCTTGATCATCTGTGACTAACATAGGTTAGATTTCTTTCTTTCCTTCTTTTTTCTTTCTTTCTTTCTTTTTTCTTTGATTTTTCTCTCTTTCTTCTTTCTTTCTTTCTTTCTTCTTTCTTTTTTTCTTTTTTCTTTCTTTCTTTCTGGGCAAAGCAAGCACCGTCTTGCTGGGCTCTGGGCAAATATTTAGCTCTACGTAGATACTGCTTTATCATTTGTGACTAACATAAATTAGATTTCTTTCTTTCTTTTATCTACCTCTCATTCTTTCTTCTTTCTTTCTTTTTATTGTTCCATTAATTAATTTTATTTATTTTGATAGGGGTGAAGACGATCGTCCGATGAGGCAATCAGCGACCCATAGCTGATATGCCAGCGTCAGGGTTAGCGAACCATAGCTGATATGCCAGCGTCAGGGTTAGCGAACCATAGCTGATATGCTAGCGTCAGGGTTAGTGAACCATAGCTGATATGCTAGCGTCAGGGTTAGCGAATCATAGCTGATATGCTAGCGTCAGGGTTAGCGAACCATAGCTGATATGCCAGCGTCAGGGTTAGCTAACCATAGCTGATATGCCAGCGTCAGGGTTAGCGAACCATAGCTGATATGCTAGCGTCAGGGTTAGCGAACCATAGCTGATATGCTAGCGTCAGGGTTAGCGAACCATAGCTGATATGCTAGCGTCAGGGTTAGCGAACCATAGCTGATATGCCAGCATCAGGGTTAGCGAACCATAGCTGATCAAGACCCTGTCCATCTCTCCGTGGTACTCCCAGTAACAGGCATAGCCTGGCTAACGAGGCAGGGATCGCCATAGTCCTCATGGTGGTGGAGTCTGATAAAGAAGTATTGCACACCCCCTATTTTTTTAGCTGTACTCCGGGACTGAAAAAGTACGACGTGTGATTGATAAGTTCTTGGCATAAGGTACAACGGGTTACTTGTGGACAACTTTTGGGGTTATTTCTCAACATAGTCCCCTTACAAGTTTATGCACTTAGTCCAGTGATACTGGAGCATACGGATCCCTTCTTTATAAAAGTCAGCATCTTGTACAGCATGAATGACATCATCATCTGAAGTAAATTTGCGACCACTGAGCTCCTTTTTTAGTTTGGTAAACAGGTAATAGTCCGAAGGGGCCAAATCTGGGGAATAAGGAGGATGTTCAAGAAGCTGGAAGCCGCATTCATGAATGGCAGCCATTGCCACCTCTGACTTGTGAATTGGAGCATTGTCCTGATGAAAGATAACTTTCGTCAATTTCCCTCAACGCTTTTCCTTCAATCTGACCCGCAGTTGCTTCACAAGATTAGCGTAATTGGCCCCGGTGACCGTTCTGCCCTTTTGAAGATAGTCTACCAATAGCACACCTTCTGAATCCCAAAAGATGGAAACCATCATTTTGCATGCAGACAGAACCACCCTTGCTTTCTTTGGAGGTGGGGATCCATGATGTTTCCACTGCTTTGATTGTTCTTTGGTTTCTGGTTGAAAATGATGAACCAAAGTCTCATCCGTAGTCACAAATTGTTGAAGAAACTTTTCAGGATCTGCAGGAAAATGGCCAAGATTGTCTATTGACATGTTAAGACGCAGTCGTTTGTGATCTGCTCCAAGAAGTTTCAGGACCCATCGAGCAGAGACCTTTGTCATTTGAAGATAATTGTGAATAATGGCATGAACACGTTTCTGGAGATGCCCAACTCAGTAGCAATGTACCGCTCAGTTAGTCGTCGATCCTCCATTATGACGTAATGGATTCTGCCAGTGGTTTCATCGGTGGTTACCTTTCTTGGTCTTCCTGGATGGGGATCATCTTCCAGACTCTCCCTTCTATATTTGAACTGAGCTGCCCATTTCTTCACTGTGCTGTAAGAAGGGGCACTCTCCCCTATAGTCTCCACCATATCCTCATGGATCTCCTTCGATGATAAGCCCTTGATGCAGAGGTAGCGAATGACTGGTTGATGAGAAATTTTATCAATTTTCTCAATATTTGCCACCCATTACCACTTCAGTAGCCTGTTAAAAAATTGGTTACAGTTAATTTCTTGAAACTTGGTGTTTAATCTCACATTAACCTGATCTACAAATGCACCTAATATCAACTGTGTGTTTCAAGTATTTGTACCTTATGCCGAGAACTTATCAATCACCCCTCGTAGCTGCCTTAACCCGATGCGATGCTGTGCCTCAACACTTCTACACCATCGGCTGCAGAGAACAACAGCTCGCAGTTACAGGCAGTTGTACACTTTTCTTTATTTTGATTGCGAGCTTGCGTGAGTTATATAGACAGCTAAGAGTAGAAAAGAACAAGCGAAGGAAACAAAATTAATTTAAATCCACAAGACAAAGACGATCAATACTTTTTTTTTTCTTCACTAGGTATCAGGTCAGCAGACTTTGGTTTCCATTTTTCTCGTTCAGGAACTGCTCAGAAATTCATTAATTATAATAAGCCATCTTTTTTTTCTGCTTTACGTTAGTTCACTTTTTTCTGAATAGACTACAGTAAATGGGTTAATGTCACTTCACTCATTTGTTAGTAAATTTCAACTGTGGGTGCACAAACACATCTCAAATGTTAACAGTTCGTTCGTCACCTGTTAAAACTATTTAAAACAAAAGTAGGAACAGCCTTAACGAGCACACATAGAATCAGTCTCTTGGGACCGTCTTGGAACTGGCCTGACTCAGTACATACATAACGTGATCATCAATGTTTGCAGACATCCAGGCTTACGTACAAGGAAGTATTTGCTCTTGCTCTATCTCCCTGAAGATTTTCGTTCTAAGCAAATGATGCGGTGAAGGTGTTAAAGTACAAGGGGAGACTGGGATAGAGCAGGTCAATGAGAATACCAGCATTAACAGCATATTCCTTAGATGCCTTCACTGCAGGTAACAAACAAAGGAAAACGCTAGCATTGCTTATGGTTTGAATCATCAGCAATGTATTTCGGACATGTTCGTTGGTGCTCAGACATCCCCCACCCCTCCTCCCAAACAAACACATCCACAGATAGTGCCCGTCCTGTGTTGGTTGACAAGTCCTCACACTCGTCCGGTATGCCACTCTTTCCTGGCCATATTAATCTTCACTTCCAGTCCTCTCAGCCTAAACAGCGATGTGGATTCAATGCTGCCGAATTCCTCCACTATGCCTACCTCTCAAAGTGCATTAACAATGTCGGCTCTATCCATTGGTTCTTCCTCTGCGACGATGGCAGAGCCAATGAGCCTCCCAGACAGATATGGACATCACATTCCTTAGATGTCCTCACAACAGGGAACTGGTCAAGGTAAATGTGTTCCATGGTGTATTGAGAGTAGGTTGTCGAGACAGACTCAGAGTGGAACTAAAAAAAAGGCAGGGAACTATAGTGACCCCTGCCCTGTTGGCCAGGCTGAGCACGAAAGAAAAGGTGGCACAGGGTCTTGGCCGGCTGTGGTTGGCTAACCCTGGTGTGAACAGTCAGATATAGATTGCAGATCGCTCTAGTGAATGCATTTTCTTCCTGTACAGGAAAGTGAAGAAAACAAAGGTAAAAAGCAGTTGATGTTGCCATGAAGATTAATGAACAGAAACTTCGTAGAAAACGTGTGGTGATGATGTACGGTGACTTTGTTGATTACCAGGACAGCGCATAGAAGACAAGATTGCCTGAAAGCTCCACAACCGTTGGTGAACACATTGACATCTACTAGCTGGTATGACTAAGTGACACAACAATCTGTGTCTTCTGGCACTACCAAGAGATCGGTTA
This sequence comes from Achatina immaculata, assembly GCA_009760885.1. Taxonomy (NCBI): domain Eukaryota; kingdom Metazoa; phylum Mollusca; class Gastropoda; order Stylommatophora; family Achatinidae; genus Lissachatina; species Lissachatina immaculata. Next base: position 649,818 of record CM019701.1, on the reverse strand, counting down.
TAGTCTTGCCTACTTGTGTCTTCTGGCACTACCAAGAGATCGGTTATAGTCTTGCCTACTTTTGTCTTCTGGCACTACCAAGAGATCGGTTATAGTCTTGCCTACTTTTGTCTTCTGGCACTATCAAGAGATCGGTTATAGTCTTGCCTACTTGTGTCTTCTGGCACTACCAAGAGATCGGTTATAGTCTTGCCTACTTGTGTCTTCTGGCACTGCCAAAAGGTAGGTTATAGTCTTGCCTACTTGTGTCTTCTGGCACTGCCAAGAGGTAGGTTATAGTCTTGCCTACCAGTGTTGTGTTCAGTCCGAAAAGCATCTTGTAATTACCATTTCTGGACACAATGTGTAACAGCTTTAGAATACCACAGGTAGTCCTGTCATGTCACGGAGTCACTTAGGATATGTATTATTAGTGTCCACACTTTCACTGACCTGTTCCATGCCGTAGAAGCGCACAGATGACCCAGTTTAAGCGCCCGTGTCTTCTTGAGCAGTGCACACACTGGAGGAGGAGGGTGATGTAGCCAGCAACAAACGACTGGACCAGCTTCTGAACAGTAAAAGATGACATCAAAGCTACAATGCAGGTTGGAAACCAGTATAATTTTGTCCTACAACATTCATTAAAACTTAAAAGTGCCCTCAAACACCAGGTTAGTCCTCAACAAAACCAGGACATTGCCGTTATCCTCTATTATGGTTATCGCAAGCGATAGAGACAGATTAGTACTACAAACTGTGACGTGGCGAGGTATCACACTTCACTGCAATCAAATGAGCTAAGACACATTTTCTGACGTTTTAAAATATAACCACTAAACTTGTACATTTGGAAGCAAATCAGGTAATCTAAAACTTCCTTGTACTCAGCGCCAGAAAATTCTCCAATTAAAGTTGTCTTCTCTTACAGTTACAAATATGAAAGTGCGTGCATATTTTGATGACAGCCATTTCTATGTCAAAAAAGGCGACTGATCAATTCCGTTCTGTACATAACTGTCAGCAATATGAGCGCAGTATACAAAGCCTGTAGCTTGTAACTTTGTTGTAATTTTGTTATCATAATGCTGTTCTGCCTTCTCACTTTGAGTTATCAACACCGCATGGTATAATTCTGTTATGTAAACCTAACCTTCTTTAATCATTTCAGTCACATGTTGAATTAAAATGTCTGCTGTCTCTCTTGTTAAATCATAAAACTCTGTCATTGACACTTTAACAGCAAAATGTGGTAGGAATGTTCTCTCTGCTGATAAATGTACGAACTTCAAATCTGCTCTTGTGGAGACATATGCAGACATAGTTGTAAAATAGGCACTGTTTAATGTTGTACTTATCAACCACAGAAGTCCCAATTACATTATTATATATGACCTCGTTTTGTTCTGGAACTGGAACATTCTGGATGATAAAACTGTGAAATAAGTCTGGAAAAGCGGTCACGTGATCTAAATCTTTGATCACGAACAACCGTGCGAGGAAGCAAAATCTTTCTTAGCTGCGTGAGCGAAGTCATCAGGGTTTTATTTTCTGTTGGAGAAATGTGGTGAGAGTCCTAACGAAAATACTTACCATCTCCCACTCATACACTTCAAAGATTCCTGCACATATCCTCATTCTTCTGATGTTTTTTGTCTGCTCCTCTTGCTTTTTATGTAACCGCGTGATCAGTTAAAAAACACGGACATTTAGTTTGTTTCTCTCTAGCACAGCACGCGCACGGAAAGATCCCTTAGAATATGGCCTGTCCGTACTATACACAGTATAGTAACGGTACCTTTGTGTGCCTGGAACGTAGAACCCAATAAACAGAGAGGAAAATCAACTACTGGTCTGTGAGGTAAGATTCTTAGAAGAGTATGAGGGCCTGCAAGAGACAAAATTAATGTAGAATGGAGAGCAAGAAAGTACAGAGGACTTTATACTCTGCTGAAGTGCCCATTTATCATTATTATAACAATAGCATTTGCTCAGATCACCATCATAACATTAACATTTGCTCAGATCACAATCATGACAATAGCATTTGCTCAAGTCACCACCATAACATTAATTGTTCAAATCACAATCATAACATTAACATTTGCTAAAATCATAATCATAACATTAACATTTGCTCAAATCACAATTATAAAATGAACATTTGCTCAAATCACAATCATAACATTAACATTTGCTCAAATCACAATCATAACATTAGCATTTGATCAAATCACAATCACAACATTAACATTTGCTCAAATCACAATCATAACATTAACATTTGCTAAAATCACAGTCATAACATTACATTTGCTAAAATCACCACCATTATGTAGGTAAAAAGAGCCGCATGTTCTTGACATAATGAGAGAAGGGATGAGAAGGGCAGCCCTAATTTGTGTACAGCCAAGAGACAGCATAAACAACAACCAGGGGCTGCGGTTGACAGAGAATAAACAGACATCTCACAAGACGACAAGGCCTAGAAGTGGTCAAGAATTAAGACAAGTGGAGACCTGCTTTTTTTTTTTTTTTAGAATTAGTCAAGTTAAAAAGAACGAAAATCACTGCCCAATCTATTTCTAAAAATAACTACGCTAGGACAATGCAAACTATGTTTTACTTTTTGCCAGATTTAGCGAGCTCGGGAGAAAGCAGGTGAGAATAGAGTTTTAAACTGGTTAGACTTGCCAAAAAATCCAGTCCTACATACAAGAAGGAGTGCAAACAGTTTCAAGAAGGTCGAGATGGAAGTTTGAGTAAGATACATCTTCGGCAAACAAAGGATGGGTCTCATATTGACTCTTTCATAGGCCTGGACTTTACCTTATATGGAAATGTTTGTGAAATTGCTTACTAGATCTTTTTCTTTCAGTCAGGGGTTTTCAAAATATAGTTCTCACAAGAAATATTTCAAACGTTTGTAAAAAAAAAAGTGGTTGTTAGTACGTCAAAAAGGCAAGTCAGCACATAAATTTACTTGTCTTGTTACTATAGTAACGTTTCTCCTCACTAATCTTCTAAAACTGGAGTTACTTCCTACAGTTCTGCAGAAATTGATTGTATATACGAGGGGTGATTGATAAGTTCTTGGCATAAGGTACAACGGATTATTTATGGACAACTTCTTAGGGTTATTTCTCAACATAGTCCCCTTACAAGTTTATGCACTTAGTCCAGTGATACTGGAGCATACGGATCCCTTCTTGATAAAAGTCAGCATCTTGTACAGCATGAATGACATCATTATCTGAAGCAAATTTGCGACCACTGAGCTCCTTTTTTAGTTTTGTAAACAGATAATATTCCGATGGGGCCAAATCTGGGGAATAAGGAGGATGTTCAAGAAGCTGGAAGCCGCATTCATGAATGGCAGCCATTGCCACTGCTGACTTGTGAACCGGAGCATTGTCTTGCTGAAAGATGACTCATCTCGTCAATTTCCTTCGATGCTTTTCCTTCAGTTTGACCCGCAGTTGCTTCACAAGATTAGCGTAATAGGCCCCGGTTACCAATCTGCCCTTTTGAAGATAGTCTACCACACCTAAATCCTAAAAGATGGAAGCTATCACTTTGCATGCAGACAGAACCACCCTTGTTTTTTTTTGGAGATGGGGATCCATGATGTTTCCACTGCTTTGACTGTTCTTTGGTTTCTGGTAGAAAATGATGAACCCAAGTCTCATCCATAGTCACAAATTGATGAAGAAACTTTTCAGGATCTGCAGAAAAATGGCCAAGACTGTCTATTGACATGTTGAGTCGCAGTCGTTTGTGATCAGCTCCAAGAAGTTTCAGGACCCATCGAGCAGAGACCTTTGTCATTTGAAGATAATTGTGAATAATGACATGAACACGTTTCTGGAGATGCCCAACTCAGTAGCAATGTACCGCTCAGTTAGTCGTCGATCCTCCATTATCATGTCATGGATTCTGCTGGTGGTTTCATCGGTGGTTACTGTTCTTGGTCTTCCTGGACGAGGATCATCTTCCAGATTCTCCCTTCCATGTTTGAATTGAGCTGCCCATTTCTTCACTGTGCTGTAAGAAGGGCACTCTCCCCATAGAGTCTCCACCATATCCTCATGGATTTCCTTCGATGATAAGCCCTTGATGCAGAGGTAGCGAATGACTACTCGATGAGAAATTTTATCCATTTTCTAAATTTCTGCCACCACTTACCATCTCATTAGCCTGTAACAAATTTGTTACAGTTAATTTCTTGAAACTTAGTGTTTAATCTTACATTAACCTGATCTACAAATGCACCTAATATCAACTGTGTGTTTGAAGTATTTGTATCTTATTCCAAGAACTTATCAATCACCCCTCGTATTATCGACTGCAATTACGTACATATTCGGAGGACCATGCTATGATAATTATAATAATATAACAATCTTCAGAGACATGGAGTTAATATAAAAGGGAAAAGAAACGAAAACATTATTAACAATTTTAGTGTCTGAAAAAAGAAAACAATTTAAAGCAAAATCACTCAAATGTGTTGAATTGCATTAAAAAAAAAGACAAACTGACAATATAAGAGATCAACTTGAAAAAAACAAACCTGGCATAAATGCAGCAAAGTCAAACCCACAACCCAAAGATTTTATTACAGAACTGGACAATGAATATTAAGAATTTACACACCCACGAAAATTCCACTGCATACAAAGTGGCCGAGCTGACAAAGCGCTGTCTGCTTGCTGCTAGGCGGTTGTCATCCTCTCCGAGTCCATGGTTCGAATCTAGGACACTGGGTTACTGTTTTTCTTTCTCTCACGTTTGAAGCGCTTTTTTCTCACTATTTTTCTTTCTAAAGTGCTTTGTTTTCAAATATGGACACAAAAAAATAACAAATGTATCCATACTACAAGAACTTAATATTGAAGAAGATCGGCTAGTAGGGAATATTAAACAGAGAAAACTTAAATACTTTGGACATTATGTACGTCATTATAATTTAGAGAAGACCGTCTTGGAAGGGTACATAGTGGGGAAAAGAAAGAGAGGAAGACCAAGGCGAAGATGGCTGCAAGACATCGTTGATGATCATCTGGGAATGGACGCATCAGCAGCAGGCCATCTTGCTTACAAGCGAGAGAGAGCTGTTAGGGAGGCAAGGTTCCGCAAAGGACATGCAAATAGCTGAAAGTGCTGTGTCCACTATTTTTCTTTCTAAAGTTCTGTGTACATTATTTTTCTTTCTAAAACGCTTTGTCCACTATTTTTCTTTCTAAAGTTCTGTGTACATTATTTTTCTTTCTAAAACGCTTTGTCCACTATTTTTCTTTCTAAAGTTCTGTGTACATTATTTTTCTTTCTAAAACGCTTTGTCCACTATTTTTTTTTCTAAAGTTCTGTGTACATTATTTTTCTTTCTAAAACGCTTTGTCCGCTATTTTTTTTTCTGAAGTTCTGTGTACATTATTTTTCTTTCTAAAACGCTTTGTCCACTATTTTTCTTTCTAAAGTTCTGTGTACATTATTTTTCTTTCTAAAACGCTTTGTCCACTATTTTTCTTTCTAAAGTTCTGTGTACATTATTTTTCTTTCTAAAACGCTTTGTCCACTATTTTTTTTCTAAAGTTCTGTGTACATTATTTTTCTTTCTAAAACGCTTTGTCCACTATTTTTTTTTCTAAAGTTCTGTGTACATTATTTTTCTTTCTAAAACGCTTTGTCCACTATTTTTCTTTCTAAAGTTCTGTGTACATTATTTTTCTTTCTAAAACGCTTTGTCCACTATTTTTTTTTCTAAAGTTCTGTGTACATTATTTTTCTTTCTAAAACGCTTTGTCCACTATTTTTCTTTCTAAAGTGCATTGTCCACTATTTTTCTTTCCAAAACGCTTTGTCCACTATTCTTCTTTCTAAAACGCTTTGTTCACTATTTTTATGTCTACAATTCTTTTCTATCTTTCTCTCTCTCACTTCTAAAGTGCTTTGTCTACTATCTTTCTCTCTCTCACTTCTAAATTGCTTTGTCTACTATCTTTTTTTCTCTCTCACTTCTAAAGTGCTGTGTCTAGTATCTGTCGAAGCTGATCATACTTACTGTATCTTGTGCTGTGTGCTACACCTCTGTACTCTGTCACTCTGCTGAGGGCAAGCCTCGCTGTTTACTTTCTGCTAAATCTGTGTCTTAAACTTAACCTAAGAAGATCAGTATCAGTTTAAGATCATCATCTTAGCCACTTGGACAAGTCCGCAGGTCCTAACGAACTCCAGCTTAATAGATCCCTCAACGTGCATAAAATAACGACGGACAATTGATATGACCTACATTTGATATGACCTATAGTTGATATGACCTCATTCATTCATTCATTCATTCATTCATTTGCATGCCCCTTGCCGAACTTTGCCTCCAAAACAGCACTCCTGTAGGCTTCTCGGTTCTGAGCAAGATGGCCTGCTGCTGCTGCATCCATTTGCAGATCGTCAACGATGTCTTGCAGCCATCTTCGTTTTGGTCTTCCTCTTTTTCTTTTTCCCATTATGTATCCTTCCAATACGGTCTTCTCTAAATTATTATGACGTTTAATGTGTCCAAAATATTTAAGTTTTCTCTCTTTAATCCTCTTTACTAGCCAGCCTTCTTCAATATTAAGCTCTTGTAGTATAGATATATTTGTTCTTTTTTGTGTCCACGATGTTTGGAGAACTCTTCTGTAGCATTTACATTCAAAGGCATTTATGTGTTTCTCAGCTGTTTTGTTAAGTGTCCAGGTCTCACAGGCATATGTTGCGATGGGAAAGATGCATGCCCTTAAAAATCTTGTTTTTGTAGTTCTGTCTGCTCCTCTCCACAGATTCTTTATTTGATATGACCTACTATGTTGATTTACTGTTTTCTTTGTCTTATGTTTGATTTTCATTTCTTGTATCATTACATTCTACTCCTGACTCTTACAACATCTCTAAAATATTCCTTTCTACCGGCCCTTACTTTCGGTGTAAACCAATTTTCTCTTTTATTTCTGTAAACATAAAAACGCGTTTGAACAAACAAATGAAATGTACATTTGCATATATAAGTTAAATATAAAAATAACAGCAACAACAACGACAACGACAGCAACAAAATAATAACAGAATGTAGTAGAGCCTCATTTTCTGTTTATCATTTTCTGGAATGCTGACTTGGCCTGAGCACGTCAGACAATGAGAAACATCTTGTGCAACAGATCCATATCAATGGAAACAAGATTCAGAGTACTTAAATGTTACATTGAGCCAATTTTGTTTTATGGATGTGAAGCATGGTCCATGAATAAGAGAGTACAGCGAGAAATGGAGGCCATGGAAATGTAGTTCATAAGAAGGATGTTGAAGGTACCATGGACAGCCAAGAAAACCAATGAAGAAGTCTGAAGAGAGGCTGGAGTTAAAAGGCAAATTATAGCAAAGATCAGAGACAGACAAGCGAGATATTTAAAGGACATTTCATGAGATGAGGAAAATTGGAACACACTGTGGCAACTGGAAAAAATGAAGGAAGAAGAGACAGAGGAAGACAGAGAGAGAGATAGAAGTTACTGGATGGGCTGTCAGCGTGGCTAGGAGGAAAGTCATCGGTGGATCTCATAATCAAGTCTAAAGACAGGGAATTGTGGAGAGAAGTGATCGCCTACGACACACGGCGCTTGATTGATCGAGTAGAGCCTCGGCGACCTAAGAAGATCTGATAGAAAGAAACGCAGCCGAAAAATCCCCTGCAGTAGAATTTGTGCTCTTACAAAATGTCTGCCTGCCAGATGAGATAGTAAAAAAAAAACAAAAAACGTAAAGGTAATCCTGTTATGCTTTAGAGGCACAAAGGGATATGGTGTTAGTGCCCATATTTTCCTTGACCTGTCAGCACACTAGAGGGTGATATGGTCAGTCTCACGCCTGGCTGCCTTTCCTTCTCCAACTCCAGAAGAAGTCGGTTACCCATTTCTACAGCTGGGTGACTTTGAGGGGGGGCCCACACCCTCTGGCCGGATTCGAACCCACGACCTTCGCCATGAGAGACCAATGCATTAACTACTTCACCACTTAGACGCCCACAAGAGAAGATTATAGCACGCTAACCACTCGACCACGAATCAAGGTTTTTTTCAGCCATGATGAAATAAATATTGAAACAAAGTTCCCATATTTCAGTTACACCGACCATGATTCAAGTTCCCACAGGAGCAGAGAACTGTCAAGATCTAGAAGAACCAGTCCCTGTAATCCAGGAAATATTTCTTCCCCAATAACCTACATATCTACGTCAAGAAACAGGGCACGCATGTATGAAAGTTTGACACTGCAGTCTAGCTTGTTCCCAGCGTGACTCATTCATGCAGCGTCAGCAAACATTGTAGGCGTCAGTTCACCACACAGAAATTATTTACAACTAAATTCTTAACATTCCAAGATGAAAATGAAAATGGCGATGAAGTTCTAAAAGTTTGGAGGATTGTGTGTGTGTGTGTGTGTATATATATGTGTGTGTGTGATCTCAGAATTTTTGTCCTCATTATTACCAGCAATCTTGACCTAGACAGCGATGGTGAGACAACATGGAAGAAGAAGAAGAAGATATACTCACACTTAGAATCGACAATTGGCAAGAAAAGATAAAAAACAGAGAGGAGAGGAATGAAGATGTGTCAATGAACATCGATGGCTCGGAAAACAGCTGAATTCAGCATCTGCTCATAGAAGAAGAAGAAGAAGAAGAAGAATATTACAAGCAATATCAACGATTGTGAAAGTATAAAACTGTTAATTCTTTCACTTTTGAAGTAATTTTCAAGCTTCGCTAGAGTAACTTTTGATAGAAAGAAAATGGATGGAAGTTACTTTGTATTTTTTAATTTTGGCTTGAATTAGAAATGTGCTTCTTTTCAGTTGATTGACATTTGACCTAAATATCACTCTGAGCATTGATTCATATAGGCCGCAAGAACAACCAACCCTACCAGGGCTGTTTTGAAATGAAAGAGTTAATGACACACACACACACACAAGTGCAGGCTGTACATACAAATAACTATTTTTGAATATCTGGAGTCAGAAAAACAGACAGACAGGCAGACAGACAGACAGACAGACAGATAGACAGACAGACAGATAGATAGATAGATAGATAGATAGATAGATAGATAGATAGATAGATAGATAGATAGAGATAGATAGAATGGCATAACAAGGCAGGACAGATCACAGTTTCCATTCTTCCACGGTAAGACACCCGGATGTGTACAGATGCAAATCTCTGTCAAACAAACCCTTCTTTCTTAACTATGGCTTTGAAAATAAATCGCGAGGGCCTAGGTTTGTTTTCTGAGAGTGTATCAGCTCCTTCTTAAGATCATCCAGGCTATACGTACTAGTAACATAACGCGAGGTTGTGTTACATAACTGAGCTATGTACAGAAGATATGGTACTAATGCCATTAATTCACTTCGCCAGCTCCACGTCATTCAAGCCGAAACAAGGCTAACGGCCAATTCCTTTGCCATCAGCCGCAGAGCCAGCCGTCTATCTCGTGCCGGCATTTGTCGCACTCGCTCGACCGTGTCTGTGGTTCTGCTTGTCGACGCCCGACCCGACCGTGGCTCATCCTCTGTCGTTTCATTTCCGTCGTGAAAGCGCTTGAACCAGTCGTAAACACATTTTCTGCTCACGGCTTCCGTCCCGTACACCTGCACCAACATTTCATGCGTCTCCGTCGCCGTTTTCTCCATTTTGTAGCAGAATTTGATGTTCTCTCGTTGCTTCATTGCATTGTGGGCATATCTCTCACACTAGTTACGTTCGACTGCCTGCAGCGAGTTTACCCTGTCGGTCACGTGTACTCCACGCTAGGTGGCGCTTCTCGACGTGTCTCTGGATAGCCATGTGCATAACCACGCATCTGACCCATGTTGTAGTTAAGATATCGGACCACTCACCGAACTTTTTAGACAGACCTCGTATATATCTCTATTATTTAGCTCGTAGATGCAGTAGGTAAAGAAAGTGAGAAGAAAGGACCTACCCTAAATAGCAAGACATAGAGACAATGGTCACATCACGAAAGAAAAACCCACCTATATGCAGCGTTGAAAGTACAAGGAACAACAGCAAAAAGCATACACTTAAATATCTGGATGGATGAGTAACATGAAATGGGAAATGCAACTCTGAAATCAAGAATAAAATATGCTAAGACAAAACAGCTTCCAAAGAAATGATAAGCATCTTGTGTAATGCATCTCCGTCACTCAACATCAGAAATAGAGTTCTACAATGCTACATGGAGTCTATCCTGCTCTATGGAAATGAGTCATGGATGGTCAACATTATAAGGCAAAGATCACTAGAGTCATCAGAGATTGTGGTTTACTAGAAGAATGTTAAGAATAGCATGGACAGATAAGATAATTAAAAGGGAATTTATAACGCAAATGTAGAAAGAAACCTAATTAAATCTATAAAAAAAGACAGTCATCATATGAGAAGAAGATGGCTTGAAGACATTCATAACAACAGGAAAGATAAATGGGAAGAGAGGCAGGGGAAGATCAAAGGGGAAAAAAATCACGAATATTTCAACGAGATAACCTAATAAAAAACGTAAGCAGAAACATAATAAAAAGTAAGCAGATGAACTGATGGGAAATCAAGGACAGAGATCTACAGAGAAGCACAAAACCGTCAATACCTGCATGCCCGGTACATGATGATGATGCATTTAGTAACTCTCAGTTTGGTTAATTGTTGCAGTCATTGTTACAATACATTATTTTATGCGGAACTTTGTGATTTCCTTGATGTTAGTCTGTCGTTATTGTGGATCATTTCATCCTTAATAAGTTGAAAGACTTCAAACATTTCATTAGTTTGGTGTAATATTATACCGCTCTTTTTTTCTGAGTAAATCTCAAGAAATAAACAAAGAAATTAGAGACACGAAAACACTGAAAAACTAGAACGGGATATAAAATGAGAGAGAGACAAGAAAGTAGTGGAACTCAATAGGAGCTCTGATCTCCTCACACACACACACACATAAAAAAATCTCAGCATAGTGCACGAACTCTGTAGCACAAGAGAAGACCGTGATCGGATGGCGGGGTTTGGTGGGGTGGGGGGGGGAGTGTGTGTAGGGGGTAGGGGAGGGGGTAGAGAAGCAGAAGACACTAGCAGCAGTTCTGGAAAGCCACATTAAAGAATGTTGATTGTCAAGACAGTTCGAGTTGAAGCGTGTGTGTCTATGAGAAAAAAGGATCAAGTTCACGCTAGATTGTGTCACATTTGTCACTTGGTACAAGCTTCAGAACACTTTATGTTTATTTCTCTCTAGCATTCTCTTGTCACTTTCTATGAAGTGTTACACAAACAGTGAATAAGTTACGCTTAAATAGTGTTACTCATACAGGAAAAAGTGACAATTCACCTACCTCGAGGTGGGGCAGAACCAAATATAAGTACCAGGTGCACATTTTAATAAAAATAGTACAACAAGAAATGAAAAGAACAAGAAAATGCAAGAGTCACAACCAATATTTCGGCCAAAAGTCCTTTTTTAATCGCAACATATGCCTGTGAGATCTGGACATTTAACAAAACAGCCGAGAAACACATAAATGCCTTTGAATGTAAATGCTACAGAAGAGTTCTTCAAATATCATGGAGAAAAAAAAGACCAAATATATCCATACTACAAGAACTTAATATTGAAGAAGACTGACTAGTAAAGAGGATTAAGGAGAGAAAACTTAAATATTTTGGACACATTAAACATCATGATAATCTAGAGAAGATCGTCTTGGAAGGGTACATAATGGGAAAAAGAAAGAGAGGAATACCAAGGCGAAAATGGCTGCAAGACATCATTGATGATCTGCAAATGGATACATCAGCAGCAGGCCATCTTACTCACAACAGAGAGGCCTACAGGAGTGCTGTTAGTGAAGCAAAGTTCGGCAAGGGACATGCATATGAGTGAATGAATGAGTCATTTTCAATGAAATGGAGTTTTACTGCAGTCACTATTGCGCATATCCCTTGACATAAAATAATCACAGACGACGATGACGTAATGGACAACAAACGCCCGCGACAAGAACACCTGATGCTAGCAAAAAAAACAGACCTGAAGATGACTAATCATTGCGACAATAAAATGAAATAATACGGGGAGTCAAATGTCTGGAAGCAGTGTGGGACGCAAGGAAGGAATGTGCAGTGTGCTGTGACTA
>CM019701.1:627608-632608 GCA_009760885.1 Achatina immaculata | reverse complement strand
AACGTTAAAAAAAAAGCGACAAGCAAAATCCGTTGTAGGATAATCGGGGCAGTAGGTTGATGATGGAGGAGAATCAGGCAGTTATAACTCAGGCTAAGCATATGAGCATTTTCTACAGGTTAAATCTCTCAGCAAATAACGTAAGACAAACACAAAAAATCACAAACATTTAATTCCCGTTTGATGTTTGTAAAGCGTGCCTACGGTACTAAATGTTGTATTGACAGAACCGGTATTTAGAAAAGTAGTTCGCTCAAAGTGAAGGGCAGGTACAACTGTGCCGGTTTCGAAAGCTCTTAGAGCGATCATTGACATAACGGTGGCGTATATCCATGTCATCTGGCACCCATTGATATTACAGGTGCAATATAATGGCACCTGCACGTGATATAGTGACTGTACAACTTGTTACTAGCTGCCACTGTCAAAAATCCCGTATTTTGTGAGCAGAAATGCGAAGTTTGAGGGAAACTCCACAAGTTCGAGTCACCTCCACACAATCTGGTGGAGCCAAGACTTGGAACCACGAGCTAAACAAAGTGCAACATGACAGTTGGGGATTCTCACAGAGAGACTTGGACTCGCGTTATGATAGACGTAATACCTCGTGTGTGTCCTGAGCTAGCTCACTGAGCAAACAACTCCTATGTCCTGCGTGGTGTCCTGATCTAGCACTGCCATGTCCTGCGTGGTGTCCAGATCTAGCACTGCCATGTCCTGCGTGGTGTCCTGATCTAGCACTGCCATGTCCTGCGTGGTGTCCAGATCTAGCACTGCCATGTCCTGCGTGGTGTCCTGATCTAGCACTGCCATGTCCTGCGTGGTGTCCTGATCTATCATTCCTATGTCCTGCGTGGTGTCCTGATCTAGCATTCCTATGTCCTGCGTGGTGTCCTGATCTAGCATTCCTATGTCCTGCGTGGTGTCCTGATTTAGCACTCCTATGTCCTGCGTGGTGTCCTGATTTAGCTCTCCTATGTTCTGCGTGGTGTCCTGATCTATCATTCCTATGTCCTGCGTGGTGTCCTGATCTAGCATTCCTATGTCCTGCGTGGTGTCCTGATCTAGCATTCCTATGTCCTGCGTGGTGTACTGATCTAGCATTCCTATGTCCTGCGTAGTGTCCTGATCTAGCACTCCTATGTCCTGCGTGGTGTCCTGATCTAGCCGCACTGTTTGCACAAGATGGCTTTGACTGTCAACGAGACAAATATCCCGTACAGGATAGTAAGGCTTTATTTACGTGAGACCGTGGTTCCCTTCTTGTAGTTCTTCGTCTCCTCTCAGTAAGTTGGATGCGTGAACCTCCACCTTGTCCTGTTCATTGTTTTCATAGTGCGCCCAGCCGAACTGAATTTCATTTGTTTCCGTATGTTATCCACCCGTCTATATCACTGTCCGCCACTTGCTCTTTTTCCCTTCTGGTTTTCTCTGTAGTGTGGTTTTCATTATTGTATTATGTATTTTGATACGGCATACATATTTGAACTGTCTTGCTTTTAAGGTTTCTCATTATTTATCTTTTTAATTTTAAATAAATTAACTGTATCTTTGTTTTCTTTTTCTGTTCATGGAATTCTTTGGGCAGAGGCGAACAAAGAAGAAGTGTTCTTTGATGGCGACCAGGTTGGCTGAGTGATCAGGCGCTCGGTCCACTAATCCGGTTGTACCGAGTTCAAGTTCCTGCAACGGGGATTTTTTTCCCGGCATAATTACATCAAAAAAGGCCCCGGGGTCGACCCAGCCTTTTGAAATGGGTGCCGGATAAGTCTGGGAAAATAAGTGCGGCCAGGTGTGATAATCACGACCTTCACGGGCCGAAGGTCGTGGAAATACGTACCCCCAATATGTCTTAATGGTGTGGAAACAGAGATTTTACCTTTATCTATGGAAACAAGTTATCAAATGGAACACAACAGGCCAAAGAAAAAGAGGCAGACCGTGTGAAACTCTGAAGAGGACAATGTTAAGAGAGGCCAAATTAACAGGCATAAAATCCTTTGATGAGGTTGAAAGACTCGCCGAAGACAGGAAAAATTGCCGAACTACCTCTCGAGCCCTATGTGAAGTTTAACGGCACGGGAAGGATGTAAAATATATAAGATGGAAACAGAAATTTTACCTTTATCTTTACTGTCTAGATAGAAGTAGAAAATGTGAAATACTTTATTAGATAATGACAGCAGACAGTAGAACAGCGAGCACTTTATATTTAATCCGTAAATATCTGGCTCATTCAGCGGGAAGTCCGATTTCAGAGAGTTTTATAGAACAAGGCCCGTTCTTTTATTATGGACCCATAATTTGGTGAAATATCCCATGGAATACAAGGCTGTGGTAAAATATCACGTAGGATACAAGACTGTGATAAAATATCTCGCATATTACAAGACTGTGGTAACATATCTCGTATGATACAAGACTGTGATAAAATATCTCGTATGATACAAGACTGTGGTAACATATCTCGTATGATTCACGACTGTCATGGAATACCCAGTAGGATACAAATTTCTGGTGTGATACTTTTTTTGGACAGAAAGCTGTAGCAGAGTCCCCCTAGAATACCTGCTGTAGAAGGATAGAAGTAACATGATCTGCATATGCTGGAAAGCATAACATCTCGACCAGAATGAAGAAACAAAACAATGGAATATCTCATTTACTGTCGCACGGAAAAGTGAGCTAAATTAACGTTAATCCTGGATTTGTTGGAGACGAGAAGCGCTGAAGACATGTCCAGAGAAGACACACACATGTCCAATCTGTAGTGTCTACCTATAGTTTGTATTGTTACAACAGTGGTCCTTAAACTATTTTTGGGTATGGAACTCCCCCCCCCCCTTTTTTCCTTTCAAGTTTGAGAACAACTATAGACCCTTCATGTAACATAAGGCAAGAAACAGAACTCAAATGATGCTATGATTTTTTTTTAACACAACTAATCCATTTCTTGGTTTGTGTACCCCTAGAAATCCCTCCGCGAACCCTAAGTTAGGATTCCGTGATATCGCTGACAGGAAGTTCGCAAATTAATGTGGAAAAAGGGATATATATGAGTGCCTTCTGTGAAGATCACGGGAGACACTGGGAGACACCAGAAGACTGTAGTCCAAAGAAAAAAAAAAGATTTTAGAAACACTGTTTGAAACAAAACAAAAAAAAAAGCTTCAAAGGACATGAAACTAGAAAGTTCTGACTGAGGTCATAGCTTAGCTACTCGACAGAAGTTCCCAAAGACTAGAGAAGCCAACTGTACCAGTTAAACAAGTTCCTAATATCAGGTCTCCTCTCAACTGACAGGCTGAGTAGCTGTAAGATGACAGAGACAGACATACAGCCACCATGTAACAGACCTGGCAAGATGAAGATTAAAGGTAGTATGACAAGAAAATACTTCCACTTTGGAACAAACTAGAACACAGAAGAGATAGGCTAAAAATCAGGTTTTTCTTGTGAAGGTAAAGGTAAAACCGCTTCCACGCCATTAAGGAATACCTGGGATACGGTGTTAGGCCCGTATTTTCTAGACCGTCGGTACATGAAAGTGTGATGTGGTCATTTTCAAGCCTGACTGTATTTACCTTCTCAGATTTCTCTGGTACCCATTTTTAAAGGCTGGGAGGACATTCAAATACCTTGGAGCAGTAATAACTTCAGATGGGAAATGCAGAACAGAAATTAGGAACAGAATAGGCCAAGCAAGGACTGCATTTCAGAGAATGAGAAACATATTAGCTAACACATCTTTATCAATGAATGTTAGAAAACAAGTCCTAAAATGCTATATTGAACCTATCTTGTTATATGAAAGTGAATCATGGACAATAGGCAAGTCTGCACAAAAATCATTGGAAACAACAGAAATGTGGTTTATTAGAAGAATGTTGCGAATCCCCTAGACAGCAAAAATAACTAATGAAGAATGTATGAGAAGAGCTGGAGAGACAAAAAACCTTGTCAAAAAGATAAGAGAGAGATAATGTACTTTCATAGGACATGCAATGAGAAGAGGGGGCATTGAAAATATTATAACAACAGGAAAAATAGAAGGAAGAAGATCAAGAGGAAGACCAAGAGAAATGATACTGGACAGTCTGACGGGATGGTGTGAGAGGAGATCACCAACTGAACTGATGGCCTGCATGAAGGATCGGACACTCTGGAGAAGCATAATAGCCAACGCCAGTCGGCACGGCACATGATGATGATGATGATGGGAGGACATTTTGGCCTTTTTGGTGTGTACCAGAAAACAAAATCCCACCGTTGGGACTTGAACCCAGTACCACCAGATTAGCAAACCGAGACCTAACCACTCAGCTAAAAACTACAAGACAGATACGCAGTAAAGAAGAATAAAAAATGGAAAGATAAATAAAAGTAAAATGAAACTGGAAAAGTTGCAACAAAATCTACAGACTCGATTCTAACGCGGCCACTTGTATGACCGGTACGCTGTACAAATTTGACTTGCTTTTCAAAAGGTCTCGTTTCTATTTCGCATTGCCTACCTTGAAAAGAGGACAAACAAAAAAAAAGACACAGTCAAATGTTTAAATTTGCTGTCAGCTTCTTGTTCGTTCACGTCAGAACTCTTATTTTTTTCTTGTTGGGTTTTGTGTGTACATCGCTTCCACATTTCGTCTACCTGTGAGTCACCTGCGTATTTGCTCAACATCTGTCTCCACAAACGAAAAAGCGGTAATTAGGACGAGCCCAAGGGATCGTGAACCCAAGGGATCGTCCTGGTCCCTCTCG
Source organism: Achatina immaculata (assembly GCA_009760885.1). NCBI lineage: Eukaryota > Metazoa > Mollusca > Gastropoda > Stylommatophora > Achatinidae > Lissachatina > Lissachatina immaculata. The sequence goes on along the minus strand of CM019701.1, from coordinate 627,847 downwards.
CTGTTAAATAAAAACAGGTAAAAAATTGTGGGACGTAGAAACGTAACGCGTGGAAGCGTACTGTCCTGTCTTCTGTGTAAACTTTGAAAGTTGCGGTTCTTTCGATTAAAGTTGTTGATGGTGCAGGTTCCTTCTCTCAAAGTTGTTGCTAGTACAGGTTTATTCTCTCAAAGTTGCAGTTAGTATAAATTCCTTCTCTCAAAGTTGCAGTTAGTATAAATTCCTTCTCTCAAAGTTGC